>CAHIKZ030001707.1:977500-985000 GCA_903632075.3 Acanthosepion pharaonis
CAAATTTTTGCTCTTAAAATATCACCTTTACTTTCAGATCTCAGATCAAGGCATGATATATGAATAATCTTGTTTATAGATCACAACACCTATCAGAGATGAAATTTAAATTTTTTGTATTGCATTATTCCAAAATTTGAACATGTCAGTCGCTATTAATATCAACAACTGAGCACAAATAGTTATTAAAAAAATTAGTAATTACTGTATAATTTTAAATTTATTAATTAATAAAATCAGAAAGGTCAGAATCGCTTTTGTATCCGAATTTTCATAAAAATCTTTGTCTAGTTCTTAAGTTTGCTTTAAAATCTTTCGTCATTTTCATCAAAATTAAGATAACCTCAAACTTAGAAAAAAACATTAATTTAACAACATTTTTTGTTTTTGATAATCTTCTATTTCTAACAAAAGATCGTATTTCAAATATTGCATCATGTGATATTATTCCTATTATATCAAGCCTTTTCCATGGGATGCTAACAAATATTCAGAATTAAAGAATAACCATAAATACATAAATGTGTATATATCTATTTGTGATATGTTATAATGCTTATTACCTAAACAACAATAATAATACTGAATAAATTTTTTTTACAAATATTAAAGTATATTCACATCTCCCTAATAGCAGTCTTGATCTGTAAAATAATGTAACCATTGCAATTTGTCTATATTTTTGAGATGAGGTATTGTAACTATTTACACTATATACATGGTTCAGACTGTTATCCTCATCTTTGTTATATTCATGATGTTTAGACATTGTACATACCAGCCTTCCTGAAGTGACATTTCTTGGAATTATGAACTGAATCTTTTATTTAGTCTACAGGGGTAGATTGTTTTAATTCCATATCCCATGCCTTTTTCGGATATCTATTTAAGTTAATTCCCTTTGATAAATCTCCAAGTTTTTATTCTCTGAGATTGAACTCACAACTCTTTGGGTCAAGTCACCTTTTTTGGGATCAATCGACCAACACTTTTATTCACTGAGCCATGTGTATAATGGTTGAAATGCTGTAAATGTGACTATAAAAATGAGGGGAATAGTCCGAACAATGTGAATAGTGTAAACAGTTGTTGCAATTTGTTTAAATATAAATTATATTCATTTGACTTTGCAGTTGTAAATACAGCTTAGTGGATGAGAACCAAAGATTAGATTTTGGAGAATGGGATTTTAAAGCCATGATGGTGAATTTAGATTTACTTGAATATAGGAAAATTGATTTGAAATTGAGACTGTTCATTGTGATAAATATCAAAGAAAAGTATTTTTTAAAGCTGAAATCATTTTTTTGTGTGTATTTTTTTTGTTGTCTATGTATATAAGGTCTTTCAAATGTGAAAACTTAGACCTTTTCTCATCATTGTTTCAAAAAATTGCCAACTTTTATCACCTTTTTACCACGGGCATCAGGGCATATTCTTGACCCTCTTCCCACTATGTGGAGGTGCTAAATACCCAAGAATGAGTTTTCTATATTCATTATTATGGTTTCTGACTATCTTTGATGATAAATCCTTAGTCTTATACTAAGTTTGTTCTTTTTGCTAATAGCACAAATAGTCAAAAATAAATGTTTCACTAGCCAAATATACGTTCTACTAACAGAAAAGTTGTAAAATTCTCTTACCTCACTAAAATTTCTGTAATTTATCATTATAATAATTATTCAACAAATTTACTATTTTTTTTCACTTGTTTAACTAATTGAATACAGTTCTAAGAAAATCTAATTATTTTGACTTATATAAATTTTTTGTTGTACTCTGACTAATTTGTAGTAATGTGAAATATCAGATGACAATGCTTATTATAACAAAAACTGATTTTCAAACTTCTGGCTGAATTTTGATAGATATAAACTCTATGTATAGAAACACAAGGAATTAAAAAAAAAAAAAAAACTTTGACAGAAACCTTGCTTAAATATGGCAATTTTTAAAATTTGAATTAAAAATAACACATGAGATATTAATATTTTTTGAAAATTTTTATGCAAATTAAATGTTACTATTTACGTTGTAAATGCTAGTTGTATATATTATTAAATGTTATCTTTTAGTGGATACCCATATTTGAATAGACACTTACCTGGCACATGCTAGGTATGTTTTATCATCTCACTTGCATTGCATCTCTTTCTTCAGGTAGAGTGCAACTCGGCTATGGTTCTGTCCATGGAGAGATATGCAGCTAAGCAAAATAAATACTGTGAGGTGCCTGGTTCTAGGGAACAACTGCCTGAAATTGTACCCCCCCTGTCCCCTTGCACTAAAGAAGGGGAATTGGTAGTGTAGTCATACTGATGCCAGCACAATTGAAGGTGGGTGGGGGGTTTGGCAATTTTTGTTTTTGTACACACTCTGCTTCCCCACATTCAACCCGACCTTATGTCACATCTCGCCTCTGTGGGGAGACCAGAGTAAATAACCATATTAGAGTAGATGCTCTGGTTATTTACTAAACAGTATATTTATTTTCATCTACTGGCCTGATTATTCGCGAAATCTTATTAAAGAAAAATATGTACCCTCTGGCAGGATTTGAACCTGTGTCCCTCATGGCAGTTGACAGTTTTGGAAATCAGTCCATCTTAGGTGTTGGACTAGTACCCTGACCCCACTACTACAATCATTGCTCAGTGTCATTATAGTTCTATTCTCTACAGGAATCTTCTATGTGCTATTTTCCTTCAGTAGACAGGCGATCGTGGCTCTCCACATCTTCCTATTCTTTGTAGCTTGAAGTAGTGCTTGTCCTCTTGCTATCCCTCCCACTCCTTGTTCTTCTATTCATTTATGCAAACTTGTTAGGTAGGCTACTCTCTTTTTCCCTTTGCTCCTCTTGTCTTCAGTATATCCTGTGAGTGTTAAATTCACCATGCTTTCTATTCTCATTATGCATCTCTGAAATTTCAAATGTTTCTTTTTGATTCTAAAGTGTCCTTTTCGTTTCCATTTTCTTTAGAACTTTTTCATTACTCGCATCCTCTTCTCATGGTATTCTCAGCATCCTTCTGTATTACCATTATTCTGTTGCCTCAAGAAATAAACAATATAGGAATTGAGAGGAAAATGTGTTTTTTCTCTCTAAATGCATTCATTTGCAAGCATCCATAATTTGTCAGCTTCCATCCCTAAAGCTAGAATGTTCTTGTATAAAAACATATTTATTTGTAGGGGGCCATTAAGTTGAGAATTTTTTTTCTACTTTATAACTTATAAAACTCTACATTTTACTCAGAAACTTTAAATCTGTTTATTGCCCGTGATCTCAGGAAATTGCTGTCGTCAGGTGTAAGAAGTTCAGGATAGATTCCTGCACTAAACTGAACAGAATAGCTAGAATATTTTTGGTTCAGTCCAAAATGAAAAATTATTTAAATGACTTAAGGCTTGATGTTTTAAAAAGAATAAAATCTAAAATCCAACCCTCTCTGTAAAAAAACCAAGTCAAGCTTTTTTTTTTTTTTTTTTTTTTTTTTTCTTAGTTACCTTGAATATATTTACATGGGAGTGGTGGGGAGGGATAACCACTCACTTTTTTCTTTTTGTTTTTTTTCTTCCAATTCTGCAGATATTTGAATGAAAACAACTGCTTGTCAACAGAACTGGAATTCCTTTTACTTTTGAATCTTTTGTCTTCCATTTTGATGTCAACTGACATTCAAGTTAAAACCTACATTTTCTTGATGGCCAGAGGGCATCTACAAGTTGACACAAGCAACAAATGATTCTTAAAAAAAAAACATAAATATCTCTATATATAAATATATATATATATATATACACACACCTTTAAACAAACACACACACACACACACACATATATATATATATATATATATATATATATATATATATATATATACCTTTAAACACAGATATCTGCTCAGTTTCATATCCTAACGTAAACAAAGCAATTTCTAAAGAAAGGGATGGATTTTTTATTTCTTAATCCAACATATTTTATTACTTAACCATTATTTTTTAGTCTGAGACATTTCTGTGTTTTAAGGCACTATTTAACTTTGCTTGACCAATTCCATGGTTTGGTTTTGTCCAACATGAAACCAAATTGATGGAATCAAGATAGATAAGATGTTGTGCCAGTCTTCCAATTGAAGAACATCTCCCTATCCTGAGGATGCATTTGTGATCTAATGGATAATGGCTCAGGGTGAGAAATCTGAGCTGAATTTGAATTCCATATGGATTTGTTACATTCACTTATGTGCAAATACCCTTGGGAAAGGTATGAATCTATTTGTCTCCCACCAGATATGGGTTAAATAGTAAAATTGTTGTCTCTAAAACAATTCAATGCAATATTCAAATATTCACCCACAAAAAAAAAATTCTTACAATCACAAATTTGTTTTGATTCTAAATAACCCATAAACTTACATAAAATTATCTTAGATTTGTCAGACATTTTACTTCGACCAATGCTTATAAAATCAACAAAACCATTTATTCAGTTCAATACTTGTAAAATCAACACGACCTTTTACTTAGACCAATACTTGTAAAATCAACACGACTCGTCCTTCAGTAGTAGACATTGTCCACATAACAGTTAAACATAATTGAAACCCCTTTTGTCTCTGTTTTCTTTCTTCCTTGAAAATAGGTCCCTACAATATTTTTAGATGAAAGCTTCTGTCCCCTTTCTTAGAAAATGGGTCTCTGGAGTGTCCTAAATATGTCTATTCATTAGCTAAGTATATTTGTGAATTTTACTCTTACTTTCAGCTCAGAAGCAGTTTATAGAGTGGCAACTGTCCAACTTGAATTTATCAATATTTGAAATCATTCCAGCCATGATACTTTACCCTGCACTCCCCTACCCCCCACCTTATAACTCTCCTCTCTCTGCCTTACAGATATCTCCTCTGACTGCTACCACTTCATAAGCATCCCTTTTCTTCCAAAACTATCTTGAGTGAAATGAGAGTTTAACTTATTTTGCCATAGCAATGCAGCAAGCCTTGGTACCGGAACTATTTTAGTATGCACAAGTTTTTATTGGTGCTTGGACCTGTTGCGGTATGTTGGCGAGAAAAAAGAAAAAAAGTCTCCCGCAACTGCTGCATAGTTAATACTTTTGCTACCATCACTGCTGCTGCTGCTGCTGCTGCTTTCACTGCGGTGATGACATTTGCATAAATATTGCATTGGTGCAGAGACATACTGCGGTATGTTTGTGTTTTCTTCTGATTGGTCCCTGGTAAATACTGCTGTACTAATTTGCATATTGATGTTCCTTATTAACATATTTGCCACTCAAATCAACCAGCCCAATTTATTGTAGACTTTCACCTTTCGAGACTTGCATACTTTTTTTTTCCTGATATATATTTGATACTTTAATGGGAGTAGATATTGAGAATGAAAAACTCTATATATATATATATATATATATATATATATATATATATATATATATATATATAATAAAAAAAATTAACTATTTAAATCTGAAAAGTAACTTTTTACTTAATGCAGATTTATTGAAAGTCTCAAATTTAAAAAAAAAATATTATTTGAATTTAGTAAATGAAGCCATTGCAATCATTAGTTTTGAACTAGTTTTTCTTTCATCTTATTTGCTATTTTCATTACAATTCCCATATAGAAAACATTCAAATTTATTATAGTAGCTATATGCCTAAATTTGAATGACTCCTGCTGGTTAGCCTTCTTAGATGAAGCATTGGCAATTATGTGATGTGCCATATTTGATAGAAACATTGATTCTCAGTAGTGCTGATATGGCCTTGTACCTGTTGTAGATAAAAAAAATCATATGGAAGCCCTTATATACAAATTTATGTGGGTTAATTTCGTTAAAAGAAAAATTTACCATGTCATTTTTATTAATGTCATCTTCCTTCAGAATGTGGAGGATTATGGCTCTCCACAGATTCTTTTTTTTTATATTTTTTTATTATCTGTAAATTGCTACACTTTTGGAAAGACTGAGTGGTTTCCTGTTGTTTTCTCTATAGTTTGAAAATGATGCTTCTTTCTCTTAGACTGGCTGCTAAACAAGGCTAGATATATTCAGTTTCCCATGCTGTAATTCATAGCTCAGTTGGGTGGGGTGGGGCGCCGTTAAAGGTGGATTTATGACTTCTTCAAAATGGCAGTTGTATGAAAGTGAAGAAATGGCCCAGAATTTAATTACATCTTACTCCCCCCCCCCCACAACCAACAAATTTTTTATTTAGAGCATAAAATAGTTTGCAGAGAAGTGCCAGAGGTCCTTTGTTTTATTTTATCAGAAACTTCAGCATAAACAGAATCAAATGTATAAACAGAAATTATTATATTTGTTTATTTGACTTTGATTGGAACGAGTCCTTTGTTTGGTTTGGTTTATTTTGTTTTACACCCTATCGATACCTCATTGGGTTATTTAATGCTGACAAGATTTTTAGGATAGGTTCATATGGATAGAATATATATTCTTTGTAAGAAATCACTTTGTAGATTGGATTTCACTGACATTTTTGTAAAGAGAGTTTTTGTAGAGTCAGATATTTTTTTTTTTTTTTTTTTTTTAAATGCATTCCTGGTATTTTTACTATAAAAATCTATATTTATACTTTCATAGTGTTTTTACCCTGGTTTGGGGGTTAATTATTTGCCCATACTTGGGACCCTAACAAGTGCTACCACCCTGTGTCTGGGTGGAACTGGGAACAGCTGCAATTAAGAGTTGGTCCCATGCTCCTCAAAACCTGATCAGTCCTTGTTGTTGAATGTAGTTTATCGTTTTACCCAGGAAAATCGTTCGGTTTGGTAGTTGATAGTTTACATCTTAAACTTTGGTCGTAGTTGTCATCATGTTGGCAGCTGTCATACATTATGAAAGAGGCCCCAAAATCCTATTTGTCCGGAGTCCTCTAATGGTCTAAATTGGGTTCTGCTGGCATTTGTGGTCAGCTAAAAGAAGCAACAGCAATAAAATAAATTAGTATTTCAGCTCTTAATATTTTTAAATATGTTTTTGCCTAATATAGGTCCCAAGAGCCACTCAGGAAAGAGTGATACTGAATTAAGTTGTTGTGTGTAAGAAGAGGAAGATGTAAAAGTGTAGTTTATGAGGTTTCTACCTGAACTTCTGGGATGAGAAGTTATTATTTACATTCAGACTAATATCCTCATCTTTGTTGTTCTTATCACCTGATTGCCTTCTGTCTGAATTTCTGAGATGGTGAGTTATCATTATTTACACTATTTACATTTGGATTATTGCCCTTATATTTGTTTTCATGAGGATTTGTTAGAAAGGTAATTGTTACAGTTTAACCTCTAGAGGTTAAGATTATAGTTATTGGGAAAACATGCTGTTGGGGATCTGTACCTCAAAGTAGTGGTTCATGTGAAGGTCTGAACTGGTGGAACTAATGTTGCTCGTTAGAACATTAGCTATGGAAATAGCAATAGTTTAAATAACGTTTCACCCTTGGAAAAAAG
>CAHIKZ030001707.1:987500-1184370 GCA_903632075.3 Acanthosepion pharaonis
CTGTGCTTGAAAAAGACTCTTAGAAATCAGGATATGATCTTGATCCCAGATAATCTTGATCCTGTCTATACATGCAACATCTGTGATTGGGTTTTTATATCCAAAGTAGGAGTTGCTAGTCATCTAAGATCTCATGAGGATGAAGAATACCAAGCAAACTACATGCACAACAGCTTATAGCAAATATGTTAGTTTTGTGACAAAGTATGTGGGTCAGGAGAAGGTTTGAAGAGTCACCTGAGAGTGCATAAGAACCAGATAAACTTGCAAACCATGCGCAAGTCTACCATAGATGCAGGAAAATGTGCAGAATTGAAGTGGGCCTTTCAAGTCACTTACATTACTTAATTTTATTCCCTACTAAATCTAAGTTCTTGTGTCAAATAAAAAAGCTTAGTAGGAATAGCAAGTCATAATAGGCACAAAATCACAAATAAGATTCAACCATTGCATAAAAATTTTAAAAGGAAAACACATTTATTACACAAATACAAAATTTGCAAACAAATTTCCTTTCATGCATCTATTAAGGCATGATAACAATTGTCTGATAAAAACGATTACTGTCGCGTTACGTCCTCTTAATTTTATTAATTACTAGGGGATGCTTTCCAGACTATAAATACTTGGTGATATCTTTTCTCACCCACTTTTTCTCATTTTTTTCTGTTTATACGTCAACATGTAAGTCTCTTGCTGAAGAACATGTTCCTTGTTGAACAATACACACACATTCATTTTATATATATATATATATATATATATTTTTTTTTTTTTTTTTTTTTTTTTTAGGACTTTCTCCTATGCCAAATTGCACATACACAAACAATTCACTAGCTTAAATGTTTTGTTCATTGTTCAGTAACACACAGGAATATTCTATTGTTTATGTAAGCCTTTATTGTTATCATTTGTTTGTATGTATATATATATATATATATATATATATACACACACATAAATATATATTTATATATATTTTTGGTCTTTGTTCTTTTTTTTAATTTTTTTTATGTGGACTCATATTCCAAGTCTGCTATGTTGGTTGTGGGCATTTTAGGAGATGCGTGTTTATCTCTCAATGCAACAATTACCATAGAAAAATGAAAAAATTACAGTTTGGGAAAAAACAAAGATTTTGAAAAAGAGAAAAAAAAATGATACAAAGGGGCAGTAAAAAACAAAGGTGTAACAACCTGAGAAAAAAACGAAACACCTACTTTTACTTTCCCCATGAGTACATATAGTAACTTTTGAAAAGTCTTTTTTAAATTCACAGTTCATGCTTGGGAAAATTTCTTAGAATTTTTTCTGTTCTTTGTTGTCCAACTGCAGAAGAATTTTTACTTGAACTTCAATATTCTTTCTCTCTGCAACTGGCTGGTATCTGATGCCTTCTTGAAGCTCCCTTCTTGATGTTACAAACCTTCTTGCTCCATGATGTTGATTTGCCTTGTCCCCTTGCTATCAAAATGTCTTCATTTATTTACTGACCTAAGCTCTATATATTTGGAAAATTAGGCTCACAAGGCTCCTCTCACATTCAGGTTGTTACAAGAGCTTGAGATATGTCTCCCATTTGGTCGGTATATATATGAACAAGTAATTTTCCATAAACTAGAAATGGATCCTTCACAAATTTTGGCAGGTTTTAAGTACTAAGCTGAAAAAAAGATACACAAGTATAACAATTTTTAACACAAACCATATGGCTTTCATAAAAATACACCTCTCTCAAAAGAACGTGTATTAAAAAAAATAAACAACCTAGGTAATTAAATATTTATTTGAGGCTGACATTTTCAAAGTAGTAAAAATAAAATCTTTATACGTGATCATGGCTGCTCAGTCCAATATTGAAGAGATGGCTGCCTTCTATTAAGAAGTGTCAATCTTTTCTCTGAACTTGTACCAGGACATATGTGAAGTAGGTATCAACTAAGTTGAGCTTCATCTGGAACAAAGCCATCAGTATTGGGCACCTTTGAAGATTGAACATATAATACTAGCTACTTGGTTTTGGAGACAAGGTTGCTGCTAAGCACGATGCCACAGCAGGTGTCCAAAGCTGAGACAAGGTTGCTAATTGTTTTACTACGGCAGGTGCCCAAAGCAGAGACAGGATTGCTAACTGCCGTGCCGTGGCAGGTGCCCTAGGCAGAGACAGGATTGTTAACTGCCATGCCATGGCAAGTGTCCAAATCTGAGTTTAGTATATGACTTTATTATATTCTTCTCACTTGTTGGGATTTGCACAATAACATATTCATAAATTGAATTCACAGATTTAGAAGAAGCAATAAATTAACAGTATTGTTCAGCGTGTTTCTAAATATATAAGCAAAGTGGAGTTTCCTAACCTATTTATATTGTACAAAATAAAATGTTAGCCTTCAATAGATAAAAAGCTTTCTTCTTTTAAAGGAATGGAAAGCTATTTGGATAAAGAGTTAAAAACAAGTCTAAAAATCAATCGGGCATCAATATTTGATAAATATAAAAAAAAAAATGTTTTAGATTTTTGTTGATATTTCATTATTTACATCCTCTTTAGAACATCTTTTCTTTTGCAACCATACATCTCTATATCTCTCTATCACGATATATGCATATATACCTACCTGTCTCTCTCTCTCCCTACCTACCTACCTGTGTGTGTGTGTGTGTATATATATATATATATATATATATATATATATATATATATATATATATATAAATTCTGTGACTTTCATTAGTCCATCTGTCTGTCCCTTACACCTTCCAAAGTAGCTATACCTTGACCAATCAAAACCAATTTTGGGAGAGAAGTGTAAACAGGTAATGTGTTACAAAGTAAAGTTGATTTTACTACGATGCATAGCTTGGAACAATAAATTTTCATTAATTTTTGTGAAAAATTAAGTTTTATTATTGCTATACTAAAATATTATGAGGATTTTAACATGCATTAGCATGTGGCATAAAAAGTAACACTAATTTTATTAACTAGAATTTTTTTTTGCCGCACACTGATGTGCTGAAATCCTATTTAATATAGTTAGAACTAATCTGTGCTATACCTGTTTGTTCGTTATTGGTTCAAAATACCTGGAAAGTGTGTTAGCATTATATAAGTCAATATGTGACTGTATAATATTTCATCAGTAACTTGATAACTCTCTGCAGATAAATATATATCAAAAGAAAACCATTTTTGTCTGAATTTCTATGATAAGTTATTTTTTATCCCAATGTTCTCATCTTTGTTGGTATTGTCCCCAATGTTTTGACCTCTGTGTCCTATGGCCTTAATGTGTTTGTCAATCTGAGTTATGGAAATTTAGAGCTGAATTCTGTAGTTAATCAGCAGGGGGTAGATTGTTTTTGTTAATGTATAGGGGAGATAACTCGTCATGTTCATTTTTGTACCATTCAGTTATTAATTGCCTGTTTCCAGTGAGTCTGTATTATCTGGCTCAGGGATTAAACTTATAATTACTGTCTCCAAATTTAGTTTGGTTCAAAGGTTACCTGGATTGGCAGTCACTTGAAAAAGGCTGTAGAGTAACATTGCTATATCTTTTTTTTTCACCCTGAGCAAGGCAGGAGTGCCACTAGCATGCAGGGAGTTACAAAAGGTGAGAGTAATGGAAAAGACTGTATGGTGGGGATTGAGGAAAGGACAAAAGAACAGGAATCAAAGCAACAGAAGATGGCCATCTTTGTGATAATAACAATGAAGATGAGGACATTTTTGTTATTCTGTATTTAAAGCTTTTAATAATAATTGATGCTAATATCATAATTTGACTTTTTTATCTTGTATCCAGTTTGTCCTTCTTTGAATTCTAAAAATTCCTCGAGATTCTTACTGCCTCGACACTAATAAATTGATTACTTGTCATCTTTGGCCTGATGGTATTTACATAAAAGAGGCGGAAGGCTGAAGTAGGATTTGTCTGTTTTTTCTAACCCATCCCCCCCACCACCAATGGGGGGGTTCTATGAAACATTTTGGAGTTCTTATATTTCCTCTTCACCCCACAGCCAGTCTTTACTATCAACTATCCGATTTACAAAGACAATCACAGATGGCTTCATGAATCAGGATGTTTGCCTGGGGTGTTACTCTTGCAATGAATATACCAGGCAGAGATAAGCTTGCTCATGCGGAACTATGAAAGATGGTATCATTTTCAGATCTGTGAAACATTTCTGTCTGTTTATCATGGAGAAAAATAATATGCTAGTTGTTTTGTAGAAACTCGGTTTCATGAAGATTAAAATAGTCCACTTTTTTTTTCTTTTTTTTTTTTTTTGGTCTTAATATACATCAGTTAAAAAATTAAATGCCAACTCTTATACAATCTATGGAGGTTTCTTTTTAATGTTTTCTACCAAGCATTGCATTGGTTGAATTGCTTTTGCTTTGTTGCACTATCGAGTCATTTCTTTGAGAGATTTGCTTATGCTGTTAAATGGAATGAATAAAATTGCCATTAGTTAAACCTTTTAATCCCTGTCCATTGCTTTACTGCTGGTAGATAAAAATGACATAATGCCCAGCCACCGGGTGAATGGTGGATAAACACTTGTAACTATTTTAATTTCTACCGTGAAACATTACATAGCAATTATTTGTGAATTTTAACTCGGGAGCTCAGGCAGAAGGGTTAAAATTGTTCAGGAACGCACGGCTGAAAGGGTTAAAGTCATTCAACAATTTTAAACATTTTGACAGTCATGTATTTTATATACAGCAAGTTATTATTTTTTATCTTTATATTAAAAATGGGGACATTGGTTTTTTTGTGCGCTGTGTTCCTTCAAGACATAGGCAGTCTTTCTGTCTTTTATACCTCTTAATAAGTTTTTTTTCTTTTCTATTTCTCCCAAATCCTGTTCTACAATCCATTTGCTCAAGCTTATCAAGTATGTTACATGCTCTTTTCCTCTCTCTCTTTCCCCTCAATCTGCCCTATGAGTATCAAGTTCTCCAAGCCCTCCTTTCTTATGCTCCAGAAATTTCAATTGCCTCTTCCTGATATTAAGTATGTTTCATTTTGTTTCAATTTTCTCCAAAACCTTGTTGTTGCTCACATGATGAGTCCATGGTATCCTCAGCATCTTTCTGTAGAACAACATTTCTGTTACTTCAAGTCTCTTTTTCATCTTTGGGGAGATTGTCCAGCATTTTCTGCTACACTGGAGGACAGATATCATGTAACACTCCAATAATTTTTTCTTTGTTTCTAACAAAAATTTTTCTGTCTCATAATACTCTGCTTAGCTTTTGGAATGCACCTTTGGCGAACCCAATACATCTTCGAATCTCAATGTCTCACTTTCCATTCTATCTTAGAACACTTCCCAGATATTTAAATTTCTGTACTTGTTTGGTTTTAGTATCCCCAATTTGTAATTTGCATTTTGGGCTCACCCTTTTGCTGATGACTATACATTCTGTCATGACACAGTATTGATATCAGACACAGAAAGGAAATTACAAAAGCTCCTACAGAAATAGCAAAGGAAAGCAAGAAGAAAGGACTAATGGACATTGCTTACTTCCTTTTATTCACTGCTTAATTTTTTTTTTTTTTTTTTTTTTTTTTTTTTGACTCAAGCTGTGATCTAAATGCTAAGGTTTCAGTTTTTTTTTGTTTTTTATTTTTAAGCAATTTAATTAAAGAAACCATTCACAATAATTGTTTCTGTTTGAATTTCTGAGGTGAAGAGTTATTATTTACATGCAGACTATTGTCCTCATCTTTGTTGTTAACAAAACTGGCAATCTTCATCATGTCGATCAAGGTAACCTACAGGGAATTCTGAACTGAACCCTTCATTTAATCTATGGGGATAAAGTGTTCTCTTTCTGCTGCCCATGTCTATGGATGTCTTGTTTAATTCTTGTTTGTAATGTTGTTTAGTTATTGCTCGCACTGTTTCCATTGAGTCCAAGCACACACTACTCAGTGACCAATTGTGCAAAGTAAAAGACATTGAAAAAAATACTTAGCATATGAAAATATCTAAATTTTTGTGTGTATGTCCATTTGAATCTTTGAAAAATGCCCTCCAAGTTGTGTTCAGCAATTGGATACATTCTTGCATCTCTGCAGTGACTCTCATTCTCTTTTGGACGCTTTCTGGATCATTTTTATTTGATGGTCCCAAACAAATTAAGGAGTCAAGTCAGGACTAGATAGTGGATGCAGTCAAACATCCCAATTATATTGTTAGTCTTCTTACAGTCGTCTGATCACCAGAGTTAAGTAATGTTGAGCCTGATCAATACCAAGATGGGTAACCTCATGGGAATATCAGATACTGCGTGTAAGTGGTGTAAAAGATAATGTCTTGAAATTGGAGAGCAGAGTTCCAGTTCCTGTTGGGTTCATTTTATTTACTTATGTAAAGGGAAAAGGCATGAATCCACTTCTTTCCCCATTTATGGGTTAATTAGTAGAAGTTGTATCAGTAAATCTATAGTCGGTTTCTTCTGGCTTGTAATAAAGTTCCTTAATCCGTTTCCATCAACCAACAAAGTAGCATAAGTAAAACAATCCAACAATGTCTTCTGTTTGCTACCACAGTCGTACATTCTATAGATTGAGTGACAATTCTAATTTGCGTAGGTTAAGAGATTCTCACAAAAGTTTATTTGACAACAAGAAAATCATTTATGAAATGAACAAATATTAAGATGAACAACTTTTGGAATAAGGTTTTATTATAATCACAAAACATTTTTGTTTTTCCACAACTGATGCCACATCAACCCACTGCTGATATTTTTCATGCTCTACTCAAGATGTTTATTCTGTAACATATAGAATTGTGGCACAAATGTTCTATGACAAAAGCTACCACAAAATTGAACTGAATTTTCAGTGAATTAAAATACTTGCTAAACATTGTGTTCTTCATTTTTTTAATTGTTCCAAAACTCAGCCAATCATCCTATCAAATGTTCATCATTCTTTGAAGACATCCATGATGAATGATTCAATACGTGCTTTCATGGTTGCTCAAAGATTCTTTACTTTCTTCTTTCCCCCTTTTTCTCCCCCTCTCTTCTTTCTTTCCCCTTTTTTCTCCCCTCTCTTCTTTCTTTCCCTTTTTCTCCCCTCTCTTCTTTCTTTCCCCTTTTCTCCCCTCTCTTCTTTCTTTCCCCCCTTTTTCTCCCCTCTCTTCTTTCTTTCCCCTTTTTCTCCCCTCTCTTCTTTCTTTCCTTTTTTCTCCCCTCTCTTCTTTCTTTCCCCTTTTTCTCCCCTCTCTTCTTTCTTTCCCCTTTTCCCCCTCTCTTCTTTCTTTCCCCCTTTTTCTCCCCCTCTCTTCTTTCTTTCCCCTTTTCTCCCCCTCTCTTCTTTTTCCCCTTTTTCTCCCCTCTCTTCTTTCTTCCCCTTTTTCTCCCCCTCTCTTCTTTCTTTCCCCTTTTCCCCCCCTCTTCTTTCTTTTTCCCCCTTTTCTCCCCCTCTTCTTTCTTTCCCCTTTTCTCCCCCTCTCTTCTTTCTTTCCCCTTTTTTTTCCCCCCTCTCTAATTTTCCCCCCTATTTTCTTCCCCTATTTTAAAAGGAGTAAAGGTAGTTAAATTAATAGCTGTGTCAATGGAAAAACTATCCTTTTGAGACTTCATTTTGAGGTCAAAATTTGTAAAATTGATTAATCAGAAAATTAAATAGCAATTTTCATGGGTATTTCTAATTAATACTTAATGATTGGATCATTTTCAGACAAGCCTCATAAGTTTGTAAAATAATTTAAGATAAGTTCTGCCTTTCTATAGGCTATTATCCCCACCCTTCCTCATTGATGCAAACCTCAGAAAAATATTATCTACAGAAGGAGGCAATCGTAAATTTACATGTATGTTTGTGTTTGTATTTTCTTTAAGTTACAAAACCTCAGATAGACTTGTTTCACATAAGCAGGAGGTTGTCTCTTCAGTAGTGTATTATTTTCATGTTTACAATGTGTACGTGTGCATGAACATTTACCCATTATTGTGCCTGTGTTTCATTAGTGATCAAATCACACATGCCTGACTGGCCAATGATTGCTTTGTTTTCTCTCCATCCTATTCTTCCTTGTTTTTTATTTATTTTTTTTTCTCTGTGTCTCCCCCTGTCACCATTTTCTTTTCTTTGTCTCATCCATTTTCATTTATGAGCTGTTACAGGTTGGAACCTGTCAAACTACTTTCCCACAGTCCCCTTCATAGTTATAATTATCAGTTCGTATCGTCTCTGGGCAATAAGGGCTTTGTTTGAATAAACTGGTTTTCTATGGTTTATTGTTGCATGAAATAAGTGATCCCTAAAATCTGTGTCCTTTGATTTCTTTTTCTACCCATAATGCATTTGGAGTGTCTGAAGTGCTTGGGTGTTTTTTGATTGGCTCTTAATGCAGTCTTAATCGGCCCGGCATGAGGAAAACAAATAATCAATGAAAGTGTTAAAATGGACAACTAAAGCCATGATATTTTTACACGTACATGAAATTATTTATTATTCAGAGACTAACAAAGGAAATTGTTTTATAAGATTTCTCTTTTTCATTTTATTGGAATCTAAAATGTTAACCATCTTGTGGCTTTTTTCTATTTTATCTTTTTTTTATTGTTTCAATACCTGTAGAAAGATGTCAAATTTAAAACTGACTTCAAAGGTATGTCTATATTTCTGAGATGAGGTATTATGTACTCTATTTACATTATTCGGACTATTGTCCTCGTCTTTGTTGCCATATTTATTACAATGTTTTGGCCGTTGTATGCTCCGGCCTTCTTCAGGTGGTTGGAATGTCAAACTGAACCCTTTATTTAGCTCACTGGGGTAGATTGTTCTAGTTCCACATGCCATGTATAATGGATGTCAATTATCAGTTATCTCCTGTTAAGGCAATGTTGAAGGTGGATGCATGACAATGCAAAAGCTGATTAGACAATGTCAAAGAGTGGACGGAGATGGTAATGCCAGAATTCCTGAGAGCCACTGCCAACAGATCATCCTGGAGGTGGTTGTCTGTTTCTTCTGCTGCCCTTAGGTCCCCACCCCTGACAGTTGAACCAGTCAAGGGACTGATGCTGATGACGTGTCAACTATGTAGTTCTGATAGCCTGAAAAAAAACCCCCCCAAAAAAACATGTTAAATTCTTATAATTTTCATATATTTTTCAGTTGTATTATTATCATCATCATATTTCGATTTCTGCTATGGTCATACTACCTACCAAATCAGCAGGAAGACCTAAGGCAGGTAATGGTGTGTTGTTGTAGTTACATTTCATGATTTGTTTTTCCAGCTCACATAACATCACTAGTATTATATGGACAAAGGTCTTCTTGGTGTGTTGGCTGTACTTATCAAGACAATTTTTTGAATTTCTCTTAAGTTGGGATTTCAGGGATTTTTTCAATGTGTTGTTGTCTTCCTTTTTTCATCATTCCAAGCGCACATATTATTATTATTATCATCATCATCATTATTACTATTATTGTTATCCTCATCATCATAATTATTATCATCATTATTATGATTATAGATTTATTGGTGGTTAATTATAAAACAAAACAACCTGTCTGCTTCTTTGTTTTAATCATGTCTTTGCTATCATGAAGAAAAAAAAAATTATTTTTATTACATTGAAAGATTCTTTTTCCCGCTCTTTGCAAAATTGATAAAACTAGAAACTTTGTTCTCATGTTAGATGTGCAAAATGTTTGTGCACTTGGGCTAATCACTTATCTGGCTGCCTCAGACAACAAGGAACAATTTTTTAGATCTTTTGCATAATTTAATGCCATAAATTTAAATGCATCTATAAAAATTTATCAACTTTAAAAGGGTAGATGGTGGGGTTGTGAGTTTTTATAAAAATGGTGGTGCCAGTCAAACAAGCCAGCTAGATAGGATTAAATTTGTGAGTTATTTGATGTTCGGACTTTGGGGAGGGGCATGTACCTTAGAATTAACATCTGTACACCCTTACTGGAATCCAGTTCTGATCCCAAGATCTTCTGGAATTTTTCCACTTTTTACTAATCGGTCTTGCCAATGAATGAATACAGAATTTTGAGGCTGGTGGCCATTTTGTTAAAAACAACAAATAAATAAAACTAATTATAGCCAAAAACAAATACATAGAACAAAAAATAGTAAATACTACCTTTTGTGAAGGAAAAGATGATGTAAATTCGTTCTTTTCTTCTTTTCTCTCTCCGCTGAACTTATTCAACTTATACAGTGGGGTCATTCTGAGAGAATTAGAAGTCCTACCAGAATTCTTTATTGGCGGCCACAAACTTAGCAAAATAAAATCTGCAAATGATACAATGTTGATAGCAGACATGGAAAGGAAACTACAAAAACTCCTACAGAAAATAGTGAAGAAAAGCAAGAAGAAAGGAGTGAATATAAACAGCAAGAACAAACGAATGCATGGTTGTTAGTAAAAGGATGAGCCCCAAATGCAAATAATGAATTGGAGATACCAAAATCAAACAAGTACAAAAATTTAAATATCTGGGAAGTATTCTGACAGTTAGGCAGTGAATGCTGGACAATCTCTTAAAAGATGAAAAAGAGACTTGAAACAACAGAAATATAGTTCTACAGAAGGATGCTGAGGATATCAAGGACCGAACATGTGAGCAGCGGCAAGGTTTTAGAGAAAATGGAAACAAAAATGAAAGTTATACTTAACATCAGAAAGAGGCAGTTGAAATTTCTGGGGTACATAATGAGGAAGGAGGGCTTGGAAAATTTGATACTCACAGAGCAGATTGAGGTACAGAGGAAACCAATGCATAGTATACTTAATGAATATGAATAAATGGATGGCAAAACGAGGTCTAGGAGAAATAATGAAAACACAAAATTTATTTATTAAGAGCTACAAGAAATTCTGTAGAGCCATGATTGCCTACTCTTTCATGACAAAGAAGACCCCATGAAAATAATTTTTTTAAGACACAATGTTACTGAGTGTGTTATTGAGGAGAAAGGAAAATAAAAGAACAGGATTCAGGAAGACAGAAGATGAGGATTTTTTTTTAATACTGAACTTCGTTTAGTACAAGGCTCAAAAGCCATTCACATGTGATATTTTACTTTTTTTTTTTTTTTTTTTTTTTAATCATCTCACCCCAAGGAAGGTGATACAAACCACGAAGATGCAAGGGTTACTAAGAGTGAAAGAAACATGACAATAAAAAGAGCAGGATTCAAGGAGAAAGAAGACTATATTGACGTTGCATTTAAATCTTTGAAGATTAATAGTTGATATGAAGATAACGAGCCAGATGTCAGCATATTTGATAGTTTTTATGTACACTAGTAGTAGAAAAAAAAAAATTATAGGGGGTTTGACTAAAATTGGAGAGTTCAGCTTTTCTTTTACAATCTTTTGTCTTGAACGTCTAATCAGTCATCCAAAACCAATAGTCTATCATCTCTATAACAACATTAATCTTCAAAACTTATATATATATATATATATATATATATATATATATATATATATATATATATAAAAACATAAAAAAATAAAATCATATATTTTATATTACAAAGAGTTGATCATACTGAATAAATTAGCGATTATTAATGCAATTATATATAAATCTCTTCCTATTAACATAATTAATCATACTTTATACTATATTTAATAATCCCCCTGAATTAAATGGAAATATTTATAAAAAAAAATGATTTTTACACCATTTTAAATTTAAAAAAAAAAATAGTTGGTAAAATATAATGTGTTGTCTATTAACCTATTTTTTTATGTTTTTTATTTATATATATATATATATTTATATATATATATATATATTTATGATATATATATATATGTTAAATATTTATGGTCAAAATTTAAATTAGGAATATTAGAAAGTTTACGAATGCATAAATTGCTTTTATCTGAAAAAATTTATGATTGAAAACTTTTAACAAACAGTAATTTTAATTTATTTGTAAAAAACAGTTATTTCTGATGAAAAATTGAGGACAATTTGAAATATCAAAATATATATAAATAAATAAATTATTTCATAAAATAAAACATTATAATTTACAAATTTGAAACTTTTATATATATATATATATATATATATATATATATATATATATATATATATATATATATATATATTAGTGGTAAATATACACATACATATGCAAAATATATAGATATGTATACATAGGTGCATATACATACATGTATAATTTTTTAATAAAAATTCCAAGAGGATAGAATCCAGGTAGAACTCAATGTCCAGGACAGAGTAAGGATATAATAAAAAAGCTTAAACATTAATATTCCATGGTCATAATTTATTCCATTGGAATCGTAAATACGATCCAATTCATCAGACCTACAAATTCAAAAAGAAAACAGAAAAGAACAACTCCAGAAATAAAAATAGAATTTGGAGAGTGTGTAAGTATGAGAGTGTGGGACGAATGTTAAAGAGAGGGGGTAATAGACGAGAGAAGGTGGGAGACTAAAACTTAACAGAGAGGGTTTTTTCTAACTAGAGGTGAGTGGAAGGGGGAAATATGAATGTTGTTGGATATCTAATACATTAAAGATACATTTCGTGGTGACATACACACACCATAGACGATCTAATGTTAAAGATCAGAATAGGAGGGAGGGAGAGAAAAGGAAAGAAGAGGTGGGAGAGAGAGAGATGAGGCGAAGGAAACCAAAATTGAAGGACATTTACTGAAAGGTCCGCTGTGTAATTGAGAAAATTTGACAAAGTTAATATTGACTACAGGTTACAAATCAAATATAAACATATAAAGAATAAATATAACGATTATCTAATCTAGCAAGGACCTATATTTTTATGTTCAAAAACACATGCGAATACACACATACACAATAACATATACACATATACATACACATAGGCGTGTACCCACATACACACATACATATACCCATGTACACACATGCACATATATCCACATAAATACACACACACATATATATATATATATATATATATATATATATATATATTATAATAGCAGGCCACTCATATTTGAGGATACCCATCTACTAGGACAGCTAGCCAATCCCTATTGCAGATGCCTGCTCTGTGGTTTATACTGCAACTATGCTGAGCAAACCTTAGTTACAGTTTCTGGGAAAGAGCATATTATCTAGTGTGATCAACAATTTGAACAAGGCCAGCACACTCAAGCCCTCGGCCATGTTGACTTTTGACTTCATGCTAACATAGCTGTTGACAGCTCCCAAGTGTTCTATCTACCCAATTTCACTCACAAGGCTTGAGTCAACCTGTGGTATGGTTTTCAGGCACTTTACAAATGTACTGCATGCTGGCATTGACCTCCTCCAGTCCGATAACATCAGGAAGTCTCATTCCTACTAAATCGACGATGGTGAGATTTGAACTTGCGTCTCATCGTCAGAATGTTCTATTAGCAAATAACTGAAGGGATTAATGTTGGTATTTACCTTCTTACTACAGTGGTCAGTTTCAACAAGAGCTCTTATATACATACTGTACCTATGGGCCAAAGACAAATCTCTCCTGTTCCCATGATTCTAATATCAGAATATTCTTTCTTTGTGGCAGCACTCTTCCATTCTACCAAAGTTGGAATCTCTGAGACCAGAATTTCCTCATTGCTCCATTATAAACTACCCACAGATTGAAACCTAATTCCATGTCTATCATGATAGTATGAAAAACACTGCTGCTTTTAGGGGTCTAGGAAATCTTATCAAATACCTTGAATGTAGTTCTTTATCTCCCAATTAAAAGGTCATTTTTCTTCACTCTCATGCTCCTAAGAATGCATTCTATTGACCTGTTAAAATTATCTGGCCTACTGAATATAAAATCTGAGATAATATATGTCTCTCTCAAACAGTAGAGATAGTTTTGTTAGAGGCTTTTTTAATATGAGCCAAATTAACTGACCTAAAAACAAAAGTAATTTATCATAGAAGTTATCTAAAATTTCTGTATCAACAACATTTTCAGCAAGACCTATTTTCTAAAGTTCCTTTTTGTCATGTTATGTCCACTTGGATTTCCTACTCTGGACAAAGCTGACCGTAAGAGAAACATTTGAATAATTTTCTAATGTTCGCAGTAATAGTTAAAAACTGATTCAGTAAACTTAGTATCTTTTCACTTGTTTAAATAATTTGGTACAGTTTTAAGTAAATCGAATTAAACAGATTATTTTGACTTATTTAAAAAAAAATTTTGTTCTACTCTGTTTGACTAATTTGTGTGAAATATCAGATGGCAACATTACTTATTATTATGAATGCTGTAGTTTTTCTAACTTATGACTAAATTTTAACAAAGCAGATATAAATTCTTTTTATACAAACAGGATAAATTAAAAAAAAAATTATCCACAGCAGAAACATTGCTTATATATGGTAATTTTTAAAATTTAAATTAAAAAAACACACATGAAATATTTATTAACATATGTTTTTAAAAATTGATATGCAAATTAAATAATCCTGCTTATGTTGTAAACACAATTTTTAGTTTTATAAAACTGACAGGACATTGCAATGCTCAACATGCTTGTCTTGGTAGATCAGTTGAATATCAACTGAGTAGTGAGTTTGCTTTTGACCTTGACTGGAATTTGAACTTAGCTCTTTGATTCCTCAATTTGAGTCAATATTCATTACTCCATCATGCCTAATTAATTAAGCAAACTTAACATTTTTTCACTTGTTAATTCCATAATTCTTTTCAGCTCCAATCAACTAATTTGTAGTAGCATGAAATGCCAGATGACAACAATGCTTATCATTATGAACGCTTTAGGTTTTCTCACTTACAACTGAATTTTGACAAAGCAGATATAAATTCTTTTCATACTAACAAGATGAATTAAAAATAACTATCATAGATGAAATATTTATTTCAATATGCTTTTAGAAAATTATTATGCAATTTAAATATTCTTATGTTGTTAAAACCATTTCTTAGTAATATATATGTATGTGTGTGTGTGTAAAGGACTTGAATTCACACACCTTGATGTGGTGTAATGGTTAGCAAGCTTGTCTTGCTCATTCAATTCTAACTGAATAGTGAGTTTGATCTTCACTGGGTGCCTCTTACTTTCAGCTTTGTGCCACATCTAAGCTACACTTAGAAAATCAGCATAATTTTATAGAATTCTGCTGGTAAAGCTGAAATTAATATTGTCTCAAGGTGCCATCACCACCAGGCAGTACCTCTCCTTCAAGAGGAGACAGGTCATTACCCAACACCTAAGGTGTCCCAAGAAGGAAATATACTGGGGGGGGGTAGTCTTGAGCAGTCTTTCCATGGTATTGCTGGCAAACCCACTTTAAACTGCGACTTTGTATCACATTCAATAGTGATATGAGCACACTGAAAAATACCCTTTACGTTAGCTGTACAGGCTGGACTGTTTTGTTAATAATATTCTTATTTCTTTGCTTTTCTTAGTGAGGTCTTCATACAACCATAATTAAAAAAAAATAGATGGTCAACATGTTTTCCTTTGAATTAACAGATAATTAAATTTATATAAAGAAATCCAGACTGGAAAAATATCATTTGCATATTACAAATTTGTTGAAACAATTCAGTTTTTAGTTCTGTCATAAAATACTGTCTGTACCTCTATAGGTGTCCACTTGAGAATACCATTTGCTGTAAAGTTTTGATGTGCAGGTGGTGTAATGGATAATGGCTTGGAATTGTTAATCAGAGAGCCAAGTTCCAATTCCAGTCTGATTCATTATATCCACTTATGTGCAAAAACCCTATAGGGAAGGTATGAATCCACCTGTTCTCCTTGCTGCTATGGGTTAATTAGTAAGACTTGTAACAGAAAATCATTATCTCCAACAAAAATAAATATTACAATCCCCAAAAAATGTTTCAGCTTTAAATAACCATTAAAAAGGTTGATAAGCCATAAAAAAACAAATCAATAAAATACTGTCATAAATATTGCTATATTTCTTTAGTGGCATCTTTTTGCATTAATAAAAAGTTAATTTAATTTCCTTTTTAGTATGTTTTTGAATTCTGTTACAGTGGCGTAATTGATGAAATTCTTAAACAGTAAGAAAAGGAAGATAAAGAACAGGGAAAAATAATATAAAGCAAACAACATATATGCAAGTCAAAAGTAGGCAATGCAGCAGTAATAATGCAAACAATTCACAAAGCAAAACTGATTGTAGCCCAGGTTCACACTCCTCCTCAGTCTTTTGAGCAGGAGTAGAGGTTTAACTCTTGTTTCCTGTTTAGGATTGGATTTCTGGTTCCTTCTACTAGAATATTCTCATTTTATTTCGCCAAAAGCACCCCCTTGTGTCTTGTTGCCTTGCTTGGAGGTGAAATGATAAAAATAATAATATGCAAGTCAAAACTAGGCAAAGCAACAATAATAAAGGCAAAATGTTCACAAAGTCAGAATGGCATTCACACACGGAAAAGGGATACAGTCAAATGATTCTAATGTTTTGATTTTAAGAGAAGAAAGAAAAAATATGCTGAATGAGACTGAGAAGTGGTCCATTTTTATTGGTTAAAATGGACATGTCATCTGTCTTTGAATTCAGAATGCCATAAACTATAATAATGTTGGTTTAAAAAAGTTTAATGTATAAAGATAACATAAAATGCAACACAGAAATTCAAAAGGCACATTGAAATAGTGAAAGATGCCTTCCAAAAACTAAAATATGGGGGCATGAGACCAAGAATTGTCCATTTTTATTGGTTAGGAAGAAATCCCAGCATGCATTTGGAGGATTTTTTTTTTTATAAATTTGGGGAGGAGATATATCTCCTCCTTCATTGCTAAAAATTGGAAACGCTTCGATGTGTAGTGGTTAGCAAGGTTGTCTCGCTGGATCAGTTACAACTGAATAGTGAGTTTAATCCTCACTGTGTGGTCCTTAATCTCAGCCTTGTGCCACACCAAGCTACATTTAGTAAATCACCATTCGTTTTGAATTGGAATTAACAGTTACTACTTTTTTTGATCTTGGAAGTTTAAAAATTCATTTTGAAATTACTCACAATAAAATTTAAGAATGCCTTTTGAAGCCTTCAACTTAAGTATAGATTTAAAATTAAGAAAAGAGGCTTCTCATCAAAGAGCACAATGGTAATTTCCTTGTTACTTTAGAGGTAATTAGCTATGATGATCCAATTCTACAGGTTCCCCAGTAAAAAAAAAAAAAAGTGGTAAATTTAGAAAGATGTGAGACAACCATTGAAAACTGATGATGACTGATGTGGCTGAAAGCTAGTGATGACTGATGTGGCTGTCAAATTCAGTAAGAATTTCTGCACATTTTGTCAATCCCCATATTGGATATTATACTTTGAAAAGTACAATAATTTGACACTCAATCAGTTTGTTTAGCCATATAAGAAAGATAGCACAAAAGATGAAAGTTGTCTACAAATAACCTTTTAAATGACGAGTTACAAGATTGAGCTGCGAATAATCAGTAATAAAAAAAAAAAAAAGTCAGAGTTAAGTAATTACGCGAGAGTCAAATGATTATTCAAGGTCATGAATATTCAAGAAATTTATTCAAGGATTCCTGATAGATAATACAGTGATAATAAATTTGTTGCTTTTTTAATGGGTGCCCTGTGGAAGAAAATTTATGCAAAGTAAAAGATTTTCCAGCCATTAAGTCTAGTTTGCACAGAAAGCCAGAATGAGTTTTATCAAGCCAAAGTCATCACAAAGGAACAAGAAGCTGTAAAATACATTACCATCATGGTGGATGCAACACCTGACTTGGCATGTATATAGCAAATTGTGTTCATGCCTTTAGTTACAAAGATTCTCTACTGATGATAATTTTAACATGTCTGCTTGAATTTTTTTAATCCTGCTCTCTAAACAATAACAGAACTTACTCAAGAACAAAGAACTAGTGTACATCAGTGGATATAATCAAAGTTGTAAATTTTATATCAGAGTACCAATTCCTAGATTAATGTTTTTCAACCTTTTTAAGCAACAGCACACTTAAGAGCAAATGAAAATGTCACGGCACACTTTGCAACACTATTAAATGGTATACATAAATGTTATGAAATAAAACCATAGATTTAAAAAATATATACACAAATATGAACTTAGTTTATTTCAATGTTTCTATTCAACTATTTGTGCAGCTCATTTAGTGTGAAACCTGTGCCTGTTTGTTTTTTTTTTTTTTTTTGCGATTTCTTCAATGTTTGGTCAAATGTGCAATAAGCAGACCCTCATTTCTTCTTCAATTGAGCGTAGCCTAATTCCCATAAATAAGTAGAAAATAGCAATAAAACTGATAAAACCTTTTTAGCTAATGTGGGATATTCCTTTTGTATTGAAATCCAAAATGTATTGATGGCTACCATCGAATGTTTTATTTTGATTACTAGAAATGCTGGCCTATGTTTCTTAACATAACTGAAGTACAATATTTGAAGGAACACAGTGAAAAGAATTATTTGAAAAAAAGTTCAATACTTATTCATTTATTCAAATACTAATGCTGTACCATTACTACTTACACACACACACACACACACACACACATGTATGCCCTGACAATATTTTGTGGCACACTTAGGGTCACATGGCACACTAGTGTGTCGCAGCCTGTCAGTTGTGAATGACTATCCTAGATGGGTGACTTAAGAGAGATTAGAAGTCCATCTTACCCAATGAATTTAAGCACTGACCTCGCACATGAGTTACCCATTAGCCAATGAGGGTTTACTGAGACGTGGTTAATGCCCCTTGTGCTGTAAATGGAGCTATGATTCTCCTCATTTTAGATGGGAGTAATTACTCGGACCCAGTTTTTTCATAGATCTATTTAACCCATAGATGGGACCCTAACAAGTATTACCATTCTAGATCAGAGTGAACTTGAAAGCAATGACAAACTATGAAATAATTTTCTCTGTCCAAATTCCAGTGGTGCTGAAAATTTCTCAAAATCTATGAATGAACAAACCTTTTTTTCTCTTTTTCTAAAATAATACCCTTGGGAAAGGCATGAACCATCATCTCCCTTGAACTGTACGTAAAATATCAAGACAAACTTGACTCTCTAGTCTTAGTAACCATTGTAGAAGAACAATTTGGAATTCAAAACCATGGAGAAAGCATCAATGAGAAACCACTATATTCACCAAGAACAATCATAGCCATAGACATTTTACAGATATTAAATAAAGGAAGCTGTGGAGAGCCATGATCACTTTTCTTGCTTTAAAGGGAAATGGTACAGATTGAAAACTAGAAGGAAAAATATTTATTGGATATGGTTTATCTGAATACTTACTGTTTTCCATTTCATTATATAATATGGATGGGCAGGTTATATCACAGCTATTGGTGTGAAATAGTTGATCTGCATTCACTTCACATTAATGCTCTTCTTGAGAAAGGGAAGAGTTTCATAACTTTCTTCAGCTGCCACTTAAAATGACAGCCAGTTGAAGAATTTTTGGTGAAGTTTAACATTTGTGTCTGTAAAAAAAAAAAAAACGGTTTGTCAAGACAATGTTTTTTTTTCTCTTGACACTATGACTGTATCACACCTTCAGCAATTTTTATTGTTTTAAGAAGTTATTAATTTTAATAAAACCCAAACATCTGAAACTGGATTTTTATGCATTCTTTTTTCTTTCTTTCTTGGGAACTGACAACATTACTTGTAAATAAATAGTCTAATTCTAATAAATAAATAATGGTTAATGTTTTTTGGCAAACATGAACCTTTATGCCTGCAAAAGGATGGTTTTTCCCATGACACCTCTTTTATTTTAACTTCCTTCACTCTTCTTCAATGTTTATTGTTTTAAAAAGTGATGATTAGAATTGTAATAAACTAAAAACATATGATGAAAGTGAATTTAAGTTTTTTGTTATTGTGAGTTTACTACAAAAATATTAAACACTGATTGTTTATTTACAAGACTAATTTTATATTTACAACATTCTAAAAATTAAAATAATAAAAATTTTGTCTGTCTATATTTCTGAGATGAGGTATTATGTACATTATTTGGACTATTGTCCTCATCTTTGTCGCCATATTTATCACGACAGTACACTGGATGTCAGTTATCAATTATCTAATTTCCCTCTGAAAGTTCTCCACTGCCTTAACCAGGTATTGAACTCACACTCTTTGGGTCCTGTCACTGGATCTAACCAACGCCTTTATCCACTGTGCCATGTGTCCTCAAGGTTAAGGCAGTGTAGAGCTTTTAGAGCGAAATTAACAGGAGATAACTGATAACTGACATCCATTAAAACATGGCACGTGGAACTAGAACAGTCTACCCCAGTGAGTGAAATAGGGTTCAGTTCGAAATTCCAACCACCTGAAGAAGGCCGGAGCGTACAACGGCCGAAACGTTGTGAAATGGCGACAAAATGAGGACAATAGTCCGAATAATGTAAATAAAAATTTTATTGTATTAATTTTTAGAATGTTCTTATAATGCAATATTTATCCTTTTATAAAGAAATAAATATGAAAACAATTTTTTACTTATAAATTTATAAACATTTTCATTTTACTAACTTATGTGAATCAACTAAAAGTAAAGCCATATTTTATGAAGTTTGAATCGATTTTTTTAGCCGATGTTTTTCCAACCGTTCCAAAAACAATTAATTCAATAAATAAACAGCGTAAAAATAAACAATAAAATAGTGTTATTTTTGTTGTCAATTCTCAAGAACAAAGAAATTGTAAATTCACTTTCATGTTATTAAAATTCTAATCATCGCTTTTTAAAACAAACATTGCTTGAGTGAAGGTCGTTAAAATAAAAACATGGCGAAAAGCCAAAAAACTGTCCTTTTGACTTTTGCAGGCACGGAAGTACATGTTTTTGTTGTCATTTCTCCAGAAAAAGAATTTAAAAAAACAACAAAAACAAAACAAAAAAAAACAGATGCTCATAAGTCATAACTAAGTGACTTTGTGGCAAGAGCAAATGAAAATACCCGGAAAATGCATTTTTTAATAAATAATTACTCATTGTCATGAGTTTATAAATCTGTTCTCTTGTTCAGATATTTTAAGTTTATTAATATAAAAAAAAAAATGTTTTCATTAAATGATAAATATTGCATTTGAGTTGGTTCATATATCTTTAAACTTTTAAATGTTAAATTATTCTTGTAAATAAACAATAAATTACACTATTTACATTATTCGGACTATTGTCCGAATAAGAGAATGACTGCATCTGGTTCGTTAAAAAATTTAGTTAAAATTCTAAAAATGACTTTGTGAGGGTATTGAATAGTCAAAAATTAATTTAACTGAAGAATTTTTTACTCTATTTTTTATTTTATTTATTTTTTATTTTTTTAAAGTTTTGGTTCCATATTCTGTAAAATGTCAATTTCTTAGAAATATTTATATTTAAAAAACTAATTATTTTTTTCTATGTAATTTATTTAAAAGTAGTTTCCCTTGAATCTTTACAAAATAAAAATGGGGTGTCCTCGACTTACGACAGAGTTCTGTTCCTAAGTTGCGTCGTAACGCGATGTTCGTCACTCACCTGTGCTAATGTAATATTAGTTAATAATCTAGGACACAATACATTTCTTTAATAAGACTTAAAACACATGAAGGTCATAAATTCAATATTTACGTCGTATGTCCGAGGCAAACGGCATAAGTTGAAAAACAAGATTAATGGAGATTGCATCGTAACCACAGATCGTCGTAGGTCGGTACTGTCGTAACCAGGAGACTTACTTTGTAACCACATATATTTTTCTAATTAAAATTTTTTAAAAGCATGATATTTTTGTGGATACACATATTTGAATAAATATCACTGTTTTTAAACACAATTGTAAATTTGCGTCTAACAGCGTGTGCATTTGAGGTTTAACAAAGAAAATGTGCCTTCCTGTACACTCATTGTAATCCCACATAATAAAACGCAATGTATCTTTTTCTTGTGTAACACTAACAGGATTCGGTTTACATATTTACAAAGTTTACATTAATGTGTTGGATACTTCTGGTGGTATAGTTATCAATCTTTGTTGCTGGTTTTTCTTGTTATGTAGGAGAAATAACATTTTATGTTATCGAAATTGATAAATAAATTTTATAATTATTCATTTGTCAACAGAATGTTATTGGTTTATTTATTCAGGTAATGATGAAAACAAAAATTTAGAGCAACACAGTTTTTTAATTGCAAAATTGCTTCAATCTCTTTATGGATAAAGTAATGAATATTAAACTTCCTGAAAATTTTCCTTCACGTGAAGTGTAGATAAAGTAAGAAAATAGCTGCACAGAAATTTTATTTCTGTTTAGATCTCGAACAAAAATGACATTTTTTAATGTTTAATAGTTTCTGAAAACGAATATTAACTTTTGAATGTCATTTTTAGTAGTTAAGAATTGTCTCCCTTGAATTATCTCCCTTAGATTTGTTTTAAAAATTTTAATTTTATTATTTAATTTATTATTTCCTTTTATTTAAGTGACTTGTAAAAAGCGTTAAAAAAAAAACTGAGTAACTTTATTAATTTAAAATATATATCTGGTTTCTTCAACCTATTTTTTAAAATTATATTTGCTCTGTCATTATTTTTATTTTATTTTTTATGTATTTATTTTGGCTGATTTTTCGCCACTTACATAAAAGATATTTTATTTTTTAAATTTTGTGTCAGAGATGACAGTAATTTGAGTTTTTTAGTCGCTTAAAAATAGTAAAGCAGGATGTTTTATCAAGTCAACCGACGCCTTATGAAATAAGAAAAGAATGTCAAGGTCTTTGCATTAGCCTCTTGACTTTTGTCTGATTAGATGATAGAAATCAGCTTATTTTATTGATAAGTGTCCCTTCCTTTTGTGTCTAATACAGTCTGTCCTCGGCTGTAGGAAAGAAATGTTGAATTTTTAATAAGCGACTCCAACGAGTCAAGGGAGATAACCATGAGGTGAGATGATTATTATTATTATGTAAAGTTTAATTTTTTTAAACTCTTTTTGCATGTATTTTCAACTTTTCTGATTTGTAAAAACATCGTTAAAAATTAATAAATGGTTCTTTTTCGTTCCTTTTTATTAATTTTTTTTCATTAGGTTTTATAATTCCATTATGGGAAGTCAGTTGTGTTAAATTTATATTCACATTTGATTATTTGTCTTGTGATGATTTTTTAAAATTTTTATTTTACAACAAAATGGACTATAAAACTAAACTTTTGTGAGGTTAATTTTTATTTTTATTTTTTTTACTGATTCTTTTAATAAAAGCGATTACTGTAGTAGTGTAGTTTTTACTCATAAGCACGACCATAATTTACGCTGTTTTAACGTCGTCCATTTTATTGTATTTAAAATTTTCAATATTTTTTTTAGTTTTACCGACTTCTAAAAGTTTCTGGTGTATCACTGTGTAGGTTCATGTGGTTGAAGAAACTTTCCAAAATATTTCTATTATTTATATCATTTGCAGTCGGACTAATTACCCTCCTCTTTGTTGAGTTAAATTTCATAACATTTCGGACGTTGTGCTCTACGAACTTCTTCCGTTGTTGATCTTGGTAATATTCAAAGACTCTCAAACAAACTGAACCCCTTTTTAGGGGTAGATTTTTTTTCCGGTGTCCATATCTTGCTTGTTCACTTATTGGTTAATTATTCTGATTACTTTTTTGAGTATACAGCTTGGTCCGAAAGTCTTGTCACCTCTTAAAAAGAAAAAAAAAAAAAGTAATGAGCTGAAATAATAAATAATATAGTAATAATACAAAGCACATGGACTGAATCCAGTTTATTCACTTTCATCGACGCTGTCACACACCAAGAAGGTCTGTATGAACAACATCATTTTTGTGTGTCAGCCATCTGAAACAAAATTATATAATTTAGGGGTGGCAAGACTTTCAGACCACCTTTTAACTCAGTGCCGCCATACCAAATCGAAAGAGATTAATTAAAAAATGAAAAAATGATTTTTCTCGCTTTCACAAGAAACCTAAGAAAAAAAAAATAATTGAAGTCGAATTAAACAACTATAAAGGCGTAATATTTCTTTGATCAACAACAAATCAAAACAAAATCAATGGCCACTCTGGCATTCGTTTTTTTTTTTCTGATTGACAGAAAACTCGAAGCTAGTAAAAAAAAAAAAAAAAAAAAGAACTATTAATAATTTTATGGAAAGATTAAAGACACTAAAATCTTTACTCAATATAATTACTCTGCTAAAATTCCCAATTAAAAGAAAATAAACATTACGAAAGGTATTTTTATAACACACGGATAGGTCTGATCACAAAGGTCAATTTGGGTGAGTGAGGTGATAATTTGTATTATCGGTTGACAACACTAAACTGATTTGCTTTCGTTTGTAAGTATGGTGGCCCATAAGAAACAAATCAATGTTTTATTTTTGTAAGCAAATTATTTTCCTGTAATTTTCTTTTCTTTTTTTGTTGATCAACATTTTATAAAGTAGAATAATTATTGCTTTTAAAAAGTTAATTCTGGAACCCATTCTCTCTCATAAAACAAAAATGTCTCAAATATATTTATTTTTTAATTTCAAGTAATAAAATATTTTTAGTAAAAATGATAATTATGGTATTTAAAGAAATTTTTTACCAAAAATTTCAGAAGCAAATTTCAACAATGTTCATGTCTACAAAAAAAAAAAACCAAAAACCAAAAAAAGAAACAGCCTGTTAAAAAAAAAATGATTATTCCCTTGACACTGCTATTATTGTATGCACTTTTGATTCTCTCAGTAATGTTTGTTTAAAACAAACAAAAAAAAATGATTAGAATTTTAAATAAAAATCCAGAGATATGAAAATCAATTTATACATTTTCTTTATTCTTGAGAATTAACGACATATTAAACAATACTCATTTATTGGATTGCTTATCTACAATAATATTATATTTTCAAGATTATAAAAATATTTGGACAAACTATGAAATTATATTTATTATTTATCATTTCATAAAAAAAACAAATATAAAAAGAAATTTTTTGTTCATAAAATTATAAAAATGTTTATGAACAAGAAAATCTAAATAAACATATGAGTAACTGATAAATTTACTAAACTATGCATTTTGATAGTTTTGTGTTTTTATTTTATTTTTTTAAAAATAACTCTTTGAATAAAGATTTCTTTTCAAATTTATTTTATAAAATGGTAAATAATAAATCTTTATAAAAGAAAAATAATAAATATTGCATTATATTTGGTTCACGTGTTTTTATAATTTAATAATGTGGGTTTTCTTTTTGTTGATTAGGAACGTATATTTATTCCTGATCAAATACAGAAATTTTGGCACTGAAGGGGAAAGGCTGGTCTTCACTGACTATCCTACTCCTACTTAACCACAATCATGACCCATCCATTCAATACAATATACTCAATTACCACAAGAACTTGTCCATCACCTTCCAATCCTACATGTACCAAAATACTACATATTCACAAGGACCTACCAAACACCCCATGATGTAAAAAAAAAAATAAAATAAAAAATAAAAAAAATTTGTCTTTTTTTTTGGTACCCAAGATGGGAATGATTGCAAAAGTTTTTTCCCGTCTCCTTCTTATAGTCAGGACACAGAATGCATGCTGTGACATTTTTCTTGGCCATTAAAATGGGACAGCTTGAGTTTTGACATGGCTCAATCCAGATCTGCCTTAACTACTAGACAGACATAATGTGTTCGCTTGGTCGACTTTGCTCTTGTGTACAAATACAAACCCCTAGTTTGTCAATTCATTTGCCTTCTTATCAATTTTCATTTGCTTTAATTATATTGTTTGCTTGCTTGCATGATTGTTGCTGTTTCATTTTTTTTAATCTTTTTCTTTTCACTGCAAACTTTATTAATTCTGATTGTGTTATTTCTTTCATTTTAACAATGGCTTCTAACTCATCACTTTTCTTTTACTTTCTCGATGCTTCTATAGATTTAAGCATTTTTTAACATCAAATGTTGTATTACATAATCTAGGAAGGGTTTTAACGGAAGATGGAAATCCAAATGTACATTAGAATAGCAAAAGATGCTAAGTACTAAGAAATATGAATGTTGGGCAATCTCCTCACAAATGAAGAGGTGACTGGTGGCAACAGAGATATGATCCTACAAAAGGATGTTAATACCATGGACAGAGCATATAAACAATGAGGAAGTCTTAAAGAAAATGGAAACAAAAAGGAAATACTCGGAATCAAAAAGAGAACTGAAAGTTTTTGGACACATAAAAAGGGAGAATTTGATTTTCACAGGACATATTAAAGGCAAGAGACAGAGGGGAGCAGCAGGACACTTGCCTGACAAAAGCTTTATGTCTACGGATGGCAGAGTGGAGTATGGGAGGAATGCTAAAAGTATGAACATTATTAAGAGCTGCACGGGGCAAGAAGCTGTGGAGAGCCATGATATATTAATTTATAAGGATTTGATATCTTTCTTTTTTTTTTTTTTTAATATCTAGTATAACCCAAGCAAGGCAGTGAAGCCACTAAGATGCAAGTGGTTACTGGATTTGGAAGAATTAGAAAACAGAAACATTATTAAGGAGTGAGAACAAAAGAAGATTTATCAGGAGGAGAGTAGATAGTGATTGACATTGCATTTAAATTTTTGAAGATTAAAATTGACTGGAAAGTATGGAGCCAGAAGAGAGCTCCACAAGCGAAAAGTGCAAGAAAAGAAACTGTTAGAATAGACCTTAATGTAACATCTAGCCAAGTCGACTGTAAATAGATGAAACTTCATCGCCAGTCAAGTACTGTGCTTAAAGTCTAGGTGCCATCATGAATAGCTCATCGAAACAATTACCATGAAAATATTTATGGGAAAAGGGAAGCAACTTTATGGTAGTTGGAAAAGTGACTGAAGCCAAGATGCCATGTCGTGACCAATAATTCTTTGAATTTTATCAAGAATCTCTAGATATATAGCCGGAGCGCCAGACCATATGTAGCAGCAAAGCATGGATGAATGGTAGGCTTATAGATATATAAGATAGATTCTAGAGAGAAAAAGTTTTTTTTTTTTTTTTTTTTTTTTACAATGAGGTTCACACTGTACAAGTCCTGGGAGGCACTCGAGGTAGAGGGTTATAGAGTAAGAGGCACAGTTTATAGGAATATGTGGGGAAGATAACAGTTAACCCTGGACATAAACAGGTTAAGATTGTAGTGATCACAGAAAACATCCTCTTGGGAGTTGGTTCCACAGAGCAGTACTTTCACAGAGTCGAACAGAGCCAGTGGAATATGCAGAGAATGAGGATGGTTCACTTGAATGTGTGTGGTAGGGTAGATCTTAGCAGTCAAGGTTAGAAATGGTGGAACTATGGAATGTAGTTTGTCAGAACACTTTCGATGGAAATATCTATAGAGCAACGAGAGGCTTGTGATGCTTCATCTGTGAGAAAGGAGCTGTAGGGTGGAAAATAAATTGTTACCCAAAAGGACACATAGACACTTTTGGACTCTATCAAGACTGGAAAGTGAGGACTGGGAAGCTCCTGCCTAAATATGACGGCAGGGCTCCATTTCAGGCCTGATCTGGCTCTTGTAAAGGTTGAGGTTACCATGAGGTGTTAGGTATATACTGATGTGGTACAGGGAACTGACCATGTTTTCTGCATCTTTAGTGATGAATTGTATGTATGAGTCCCACTTGAGGTCTTGGTTAAGTTTGAGGCCCTATAGTTGTTCAAGGCACGGGGTCCTCCCTGAGGGAACATTCATTCATTGTGACTGGTAGTAGTTAAGGGTTCAATTGGTGATGATGGAACACAAACCAATGACAACATTAAACCTGAACACTATTTACACTATTCGGACTATTGTCCTCATCTTTTGTCGCCATATTTATTACAATGTTTTGGGCTGTAGAAGGCCAGAATGTACAACAGCGAAAATAATAAATATGGTGACAAATATGGTGACAAAGATAGACAGATACTGAAATAGTGTTGTAATAAATATGGTGACAAAGATGGGGACAATGTAAATAATGTACAAAATAACATCATCTCAGAAATATAGACAGATACTGAAGGGCCGGAGTGTTGTAATAAATATGGTGACAAAGATGGGGACAATAGTCCGAATAATGTAAATAGTGTACATAATACCTCATCTCAGAAATATAGACAGATATTAAACCTGAAGCAAGAATTTAGAAGATAGAAAACATGTTCCAAGAGATATTGTGTTGGCTGAAAGGTTTGTTTGCTTATTAAGAAACTGAACAAATTTTTTTTGCCAACTCAATACATAGGTGAAACATCTAAGACTTTAAATAACAGTTCATACATGATTTTTTGCAAGAAAATAGTCTAATATAATTGAAAAGTAATTGTCAGATAAGGAGTTGCAAAACTCATTTTTAACAAGTTGTTCAATTCATTTTTATTTGCTCTTTTGTCCTTTAAAGTTTTCCTTATTTTTTTTTTCTTTATCTTCCAATATCGAGCTTTTCAAACTGTCATAAGTATTGTGGGAAGGAGTTTTATTTTCTGTCCTTGAGGCTGACATCTCGTTTAGAAAAAAAAAAAAGAGAAAAACTTTCTTTCCTTGAGGGTAAGCCTCCATTGCTCCACCCCCTGCTGGCTGCAGATTTACCCATTGTTTGTTGGTAGCTTAGTTAATGTTTGCAGCCGTTTGGTGACAAACTGGAAATACCTGTTTTACAGAGCCGTTGAAAACTTGCAAACGAATGTGTCACAAATTGCAATGTACTAACAACTTTGGTGTTAGTTTGGATGAACATACACACGCTTGAAAATGTTTGAATAGTATAATTATTAAAACGTTAAACTCTATCAAAAAGGAAATTATTTTATGAAAGTAGTCTTGAACATTTTGTTTCCATGCATTATTCAATAGGCAAAGCCTTCATGATTAGGATTTCATAAACAAATACATCAAAACATTTATTTGCTCAAATGACTATAGATAGAATAATGCTGCAAATATTGAAAGCATTTTTAAGAATCAATTGAAAATTATTTTACTATAGAAATCTAGCAGACTATATTAATATGTAACTGCACTGTAAATAGTTTTACTATAGAAATTAATTTTACATTATAATATTAGCAGTTTATATAATTTATGGTATCATTTGTAAGATTTATTAAGCAAATTTTTTTGTTAATACTAATATTCACCTGATGCAAGCCCCAAGGGACACTCAAGGTAGATGTTTAGTGAAGGCAGTTGTTGGGTGAGTGGTAAGAGTAAGGTGTACAGTTTATGGAGATATGTGGGAAAGATAAGTTACTCTAGACTTGATGGGGTTAGAATTATAGTAGTTGGAAAAGCATCCTCCAGGGATTCTGTTGCACAAAGCAAACTGAGTGAAACTTGCTCCTTACTAATGGAATACAAAGGGAATGAAGGTGGTTTGCTTCAATGTACATGGTGTGGCAGATCTTACCTGGGAGGGTTAGAGTTGAGGGAACTAAATAATGTAGTTCATTTGAACATTTTTTAAATTTTGGTAGAGTAGCAAAAAAGGCTTGCAACGTTTCATCTGTGCAAAAGGTGTTGTAAGGTAGAAAATAATTCATTATCCACAAGGCCGTGTAGACACTTTTGAACTCTTTATCAAGATTTCAAAGTGAAGACTGGGTGACATCAGCTCAATTATGGCAGAAGTACTCTATTTTCAGCCTAATCTGCTTCTTATAAAGGTAAAGCATGGTAAAGTGGTTCCTGTACTCAGTGGAGAGATAGAGGACCATATTTTTTCAAGCATCTTTTAGTGACAAATTTTACATAAGTTCATTCCAGATCTCAAGTTGAATGCATAAGTCCCAGTAGGCATTCAAGGCAAGGGATCTCCTTGAGAGAACACCCATTCATTGCAATTGGTATAAGAAAACTTTCATTCACTCAAATGATTACATATACATTAAGTTTTGAACCGTTGTGTCACAGAAATGATTAAAGATATCTTACCGGAATTCTCTAAGGTTTTTATAACGCTATTGGATTCTACTTTGAACAATAAGAATGTATTTAGCTCTAAGTTGAAATGATGATCCCTCTTGCTGTTGTGACATCCTGAACCAGTTTTCCTCTTTTTTTTTTTTTTAAAAGCTTATTCACTGTTCTCTTGATGGTTCTTTAATGGACTTTAAGATGGAAGCCAGAGTATGAATGTCTGTACCATTACTGAAGGTGTGAATGATCTTTTTCCTCTCACCATTGCTCAGTTGGGAAGACATACTAGGGCTGACACAAAATGATTTTAACTTGTTCTCTTTCTAGCCGGCTAACTCAAAAAGGTTTTTTACAACAAATGATGTCAAGGTGGCTAAATGTCTTATAAGAAAACCTGCGAAAAAGAAACTCAGTTAAGTGATATTAAACGTTTTGTGAGATGGACACTTATTTTATGCTGTTACACCTGGTATACTTCATGTCGTGAGTGCTGTACCCATTAGATTGGTCATACCACATGTACTGCAGCCATAGGTGTGTCTAGAGAAAGGTAACCTGATGGAGCCCATCTCTCTTAAGGCTGGTTTGGGATTCAGTTTTCCTTCTAGACTGATTTCCACCACATGGCAACAAAACCCAATTTGCCCTACTATTTAACGTATAGATAGAGGAGAATAGATTCACTCCTTTTCCAAGGGCATTAGTACGAAGTGAACAAAATGGAATTCAATAGGAATTGAACTCAGCATGCCAATTTCACTTTTTGTATCAATAACTGTTTTACTATTCACACCTTACATATAGAGTGATACAGCAAATATGAAAAAACATTTCCAGGGATCCATTGGAAATTATTTTACTATAGAAATATAGTAAACTATATTATCATGTAAATGAATTGTTCGTGGTTTTGCTATAGAAATTCACTATACATTATTTTAATATTGGCTTTTTATGTAATCTTGAATATCCTTGGTAGGATTTATTAAATAAAATACATCTAAACTTTCAATAATTGTTATATATAGCAAATTGCTGGTGATAGGGTGGGTAGGGGGGATTACAAGGATCTGATTTTAGCACTGATTTGATTTGAATTTGATAGATGGAGGCAGAATTTCAGATTTTTTTTTCTTTTATTGATATCCAATAACTTTACATTTACTCTACTTCAGTTGCTTAAAGAATTGTTTCTGGTGATTGGGGGGGTGGAAGCATTTCTGATTGAATAGTGGTATAATATATAGAATGTAAATGAATTATCTAATGATTTTACTATAGGAATGCATTGAAAATCAGGAAGAAAGGGATTGTCAGTGGCCAGGAATGAATGCAAGCATTACTGATAAAATAGGGCTATTTTGTGTATAATGTAAATGCATTGCTAATGATTTTACTATAGGAATGCATTGCAAATCAGGAAGAAAGGGATTGTCAGTGGTTGGAAAGAAAACTAGCTGATATTTTTTGAATTCCTGCTGCTAAGCAAATTGGTTAATCTTTGCACTTAGCATTTGAATGCCTTAATGTATTTATCATATAAATCCAGTGGTGACTCAGTGTTGAATCAAAAAAACAATTGGTGAAACAGCTTCAAATGTTGATTGTAACAGTGACATTATGTAGGCTTTATGTCACTTCCATATTTCTGGAATAACCAATCTTATTAATGAGAAAATACAGTTTTAATACTTTAAGTTTACATTTTGATCTTTTGTTGATATAAGGTTCATATTTTTTTGCTGCTATAAATTAATCTCAAAAGAAAATAACCCTTTACTTGATATAATAATTTTAGGTTTGGTTTGGTTAAAACAAAATGCAGCCCTTGAGATTACCCAAAAAGGTTTCAGAATTGTCAATTTTTGTCTTCATCAGAATAACCTTTGATGACTGATTGTGTAGGAAAAATTCAGTTTTGTAGGCACTTGACTTTGTTCAACGAATATTTCACTGTCTATATATCTAATTAACCCTTTTAACTCTCTTTTAGAAAAAAAAAAAATGCAGAAATTTTCTCATCTCCTACTCTCTATATCGGTCATTTACTCTAAAAAAAAAAAAAAAATTTACTCTTGTGGCCTGTGGATAATTTTTTGTGATCAATGTGGCCCTTCACATTTTTAAATTGTGCAGTTCTTGTTAAAATTGATCTGGCCATCTTAACACTTTAGTATTTGAACATGTTAAAATTGATCTGGCCATCTTAACACTTTAGTATTTGAACAGGTTAAAATTGATCTGGCCATCTTAACACTTTAGTATTTGAACAGGTTAAAATTGATCTGGCCATCTTAACACTTTAGTATTTGAACAGGTTAAAATTGATCTGGCCATCTTAACACTTTAGTATTTGAACAGGTTAAAATTGATCTGGCCATCTTAACACTTTAGTATTTGAACAGGTTAAAATTGATCTGGCCATCTTAACACTTTAGTATTTGAACAGGTTAAAATTGATCTGGCCATAACACTTTAGTATTTGAACAGGTTAAAATTGATCTGGCTTAACACTTTAGTATTTGAACAGGTTAAAATTGATCTGGCCATCTTAACACTTTTTTTAGTATTTGAACAGGTTAAAATTGATCTGGCCATCTTAACACTTTAGTATTTGAACAGGTTAAAATTGATCTGGCCATCTTAACACTTTAGTATTTGAACATGTTAAAATTGAAAATAGGAAAAGTTTTTCTTTGTTTCTCAGCAGCAGAATTCTAACAAACAGTTGAAATAATTAACTTTTTTTTTTTTAAATAACTAACTTTTTTTGCTTTTTTTATTTTTTTTTTTTTGTTAAAGTTCTATTTGAGTCTCCTGAAAGAATTCTATAATTTTTTTTTCCTTCCTTCCTTTGAGATGATACCACATTTTTTGTTGTTGTTTCCCACACCCAAATGGTTGGCCAAGTCATAGGATCAGACCTCAATTTATTTCTGACTAACATACTGCAATGCACCACAGTTCTGATTGATAGTAATTAAGGAATGACTGAAAATAAGCCAGCACTTGGTAATTATAGACATTTCCTTCATGTAGAGTGCATGTGTGTGTGTGTGTGGATGTTTTTCTGGACATATTTGTTCCTGTGTGCAAATGAATGTGTTTCTTTTCATTTTCTTTTCCTATCCATTGTAGCGTGTTCCAGACTTGGTTTGGCAATAGTTCAAGGTCAAGAAAAATACTTTTTTTTTTCTTGTTTGTATCTTTTTTAGAGAAGAAAATAATAAAATCCAGTTGGCTTTCTGCTGGTGAAATGGAGAAAATTTTATCATCTCTGGACAAGTGTCTAATCTCCAAGATATGCCAGTGAATGCTGAGCAATCTCCTTACAAATAAACAAATGACTTTGAACAACAGATGTAGTCCGACCAATGAATGCTGAGAATAACATTGACAGGGCATATGAACAATGAGAAAGTTTTAAAGAAAATAACTTTTTTTTTTTTATATGTTGTGTCCCTTCAGAATGTGGACAATCATGGTTCTCCACAACCTTCCTATCTTTTGTAGCTCTAAACAATGTTTATTCTCTTACTATCCTTCCTAGTCTCTGTCCTACCATCCATTGACACAAGCTCATTACGCATGTTGATCATGGCTCTCCATAACTTCCTATCCTTTGTAGTTCTAAGCAATATTTGTCCCTTTTCCTTCCTAGTCCCTCTCTTTTCTTTGATTTGCACAAACTCATTAGGTAAGTTGATCATGGCTCTCCACAACGACCTATCCTTTACAGCTCTAAGCAATATTTGTTCCCTTCCTATCCTTCCTGTTTTGCCATCATTTTACTTGTTAGGTAAATTACTAGATGTTTCCCTCTTGCCTTGAGTATGTCCTGTGAGTTTCAAATTCTCCAAGGCATCTTTCCTCATTATGTGTCTCAGAAATTTCAACACTCCCTTTTTGATTCTCAGTACAAATGTTTCCATTTTCTTTAAAACTTCCTCACTGCTCACATGTTCCATCTATGGTATTCTTAGTAGTTTTCTGTAGAACCACATCTCTTTTGCTTCCACTTCCTGCTAAATCTGTAAAGAAACTGTGTAGAATTTACTGCCAGATAGGATTGATATTATATAGCATTGAGCACTCTTTTCTTGGTTTCTGTTGCTTCAAACCTTCTCTTCATCTGTGAGGAAATTGTCCAGTTAATATTAATCCTTCTCTATAGCAGTGAATGCACTGTTATATAGGAGGATTAATATTAAATAGCAATTGCGCACTCTTTTCTTTTGTTTCTAATGAAATTTTCCTGTTTCTTAATACTTTGTTTTTAGAAGACATCTTTCTCAATTCCAATTTGCCTTTGGATTTCTGTGTTGCATTTTCTGTTCAAACATTTCCCACATTTTTAAATTTCTGTACTTACTTGATTTTGACATCAATAAGAATGACAATGAAAGTAATTAAAATAAATATCATAAATGACCTTTGACTTTTTTTTTCCAATAGATTTTTGATTTCTACAGAAAATTCTCAAAGAAAATGCTAGAAATTTCTACTCTTTTATTCTTTATTTTTTATTATTTTCTTAATTTTTTATTTTGGACATTATTTTTTTTATTTTTTATTTCTGACATTATTTTTTTGATATTATTTTTCTATTTTTTCTATTATTTTTGACATTTTAAAAAAATTTTTTGGCATTATTTAATTTTTGTCACTTTGTAAAAATTTTTGACATTATTTTTAAAAAAAATTTTTTTGACATTATTATTTTTTCAAATTTTTGACATCATTTTTTTAAAATTTCTGACATTATTTCTTTAATTTTTGACATTATTTTATTTTTTTATTGATTATGTTAGACACTTTTATTATTTGTTTTCCAAATAAGGTTTACCCTGTAGAAGACCCGGGCCCACTTTTAAGGTAGAGTTAAATTAAGTGGTAGTTTATATGGATAGGAAGCAAAGATAATGGTTGACTCTAGACTTGAACATGTTAAGATTGTAGTGATCAAGGAAATATCCTCTAGGGAGTCTGTTCCATAGGTCAGTGGTTCACAGGAAGAAGCTATGAAACTTACTACTCACTAATTGAATATGGAGGGAATGTGGGTGATTTGCTATGATGTAAAGTAGGTCCTAGCTGTGACTGACAGACCTGGTGGTACCAAGAAATGCTGTTTGTCTGAGCACTTTCCATGGCAGCAGTGATAGACTCACCACATCTCGCCAGTGAGAGAGAGGTTGGAGGGTGGAAAATAATTCTTTAACAAAGACTCAGTGATGCTTTTGAACAATCAAGATGGGTAAATAAGGTCTGGTACTGAAATTGCTTTAAGGAAACCTATTTGAATAATCACCTCAGCATCCAAGATAAAAAAATCTTGCATGGGCAAGAAGCTCATTTGGTTTAATGAGTGAGAATAAAATTATTTTTTTTTTTTTTTTAAAACATTTTCAATATTAACTTTATTGAACAGCATATTGGCCATTTTGTTTCATTAGCTTCTGCCATTTTTCAAGTCTGAGTATATTTATACACAGTATATATATATATATATATATATATATATATATATATATATATATATATATATATATATATGAAAAGAATATAGTTTTAAGGTATGCTATATTTATGAGTTAAAGTGCTTGATATCAGAGCATATGTAGATAGATATAAAAGTGGGCATTGAAATCAACACACATGCAGCAACAGTCTGTTTCATGCTTAAACACAATCATCAGTCCTGCTGAAACCATGGCCAATATCCTCCGACTTAAAAGCTTGCTTTGGTTATAGACAAGTGGCTGTAATTGAGGGAACCATCCACTTTGACTATTGGCTTAAGTCTAGGAAGCTTTCTGCCCAGGCTGTTGCTGCTGGCTATCAACCTCAATTCACAAATTTACATTACTGTGATTGTTTTCAGTGATTTTATATATATATATATATATATATATATATTTCAGAATAATTGAAATTAATTTCAAAATCCAGTAAAAGTCACTCATGGAACATAAATAATTGTTTGTATGGAAAGTAAGGACCTATGTACATAAAATTGTCTTTAAATTAAGTGGTGGCAGAAGAATTATCATTGATCTTTTAAAAAGTAAGCTTAGATAATAATGCAATACTTAAATGCAGTGATCAATTTTGAGTTCTTCTGTAGTTTATTGATGCCTATTGCTTCTACTCCTCCCTAGCTATTGTGATAAAGGCCCCTCCGCAGAAGCTAGCTTAGATGCTGCCCAAAAGGTTTTTTTTTTTTTTTTTTTTAAGCTACTATACAATATATCTTACATAGCTCAGAATTACTACTACTGTTGCACAATACAATTTAGAACAGAAACACAGAAAATATACTAGCAAAAAACCTTTGGAAATTACTAATAAATTAACCAAAAGAACTTTTAACAATAATTAATTATGATCAGGTTCTACACTTTCTTCATCCTCATAAAAGGAAAACTATAAAAATGATAAAAAAACAAAAACTGAATGAAAAACTTAAAAATTTTCCTTGTGCGTATAAAAGAAATATGATTAATAATGGGTGAAAGGTTTGTCACTGATTGATGTTACCTTCAGCATCCTGACTCCAGAGTTTCATAGGTAGACCTGTCTGTCCACTCTTCAGGGTGGTATCAGCACATATACTGTATATTTCTGCATATAAGACAACCCAAAAATCACCCTTAAAAATTTGGGGTCATCTTGTACTACAATTCTAAGAAACCTTAAATTCTGAGTGATATCTGTCAGTAGACTAACCTTGGCCTCTGTGAAATAACCAATAACGTACATGAAAAGATTCACATTATCAAATAAACTGATAATAAAAGTAATAAAACCATTTCTACTGTATATATTACTGGCATAACTTCATAATAAACTGCCTATTTGAAGAATAATTCCATGTCAATGAAATCAACTTTTATCCATGTAAGCTCAGCTGAGAAAATGTAAACATCGAGTTATGGTTGCGTTCACAGCAACCTTTATCTTTCATTAAACTTTCAATAATCATCCTTGTAGTGTTAATTATGGCAGTAATGACATTTAGGATAACATATTAATTTCTCATTAAAAATTCATTCATTTTAATGTTAAATAACAACACAATTTAGGATTACATAAAACTATTATTTTTCTACTTGGCTACTTCAATAATTTTCAATTTAAGCCTGGCTTCATACATTCTCCATATTGTTGGTGGTTCCATGATTGATATTGGTATTATTGGTTAATAAGAAATTTCAACTGACTTACGCAGAAGTTGGGAACAGACTGAATAAAAAAAATTAGTATGCCATGTTGTTTGTAACTGTTTAGATATATGAAAAGAAGAAGAATCAGTATTCACAAGCGATAACAAGATAAAATGTAACGAAAACAATGGTTTCCCTTTCAGGGGACGTGTGTTGAAAAAGCATGATATAGAATCGGTTTTGTTATTTCATTTATTTTGAATTTCTAAGGATACAATAAGTAACAGCATTTCCAATAAAAACAACATCTTTATATAATCAATAAGAAGTCGTCTTATACTACAGGTATAGGATAAATTCATGAAAAATTTTCTATATTTTTTGATCTCATCTTATCTAAAGGTTGCCTTATATGCAGAAATATACGGTGTGTGTGTGGGGGGGAGGCATGGTGGAGTAATGGATAGTGGCTCGGATTAAGGAATTGGAGAGCCAAGTTTGAATTTCGGTTGAATCCATTACATTCACTTATGTGCTAATACCCTTAGGAAAGGTATGAATCATCTTCTCCTCCCCCCAGCTATGGGTAAATAGCAAGACCGACTGGGTTCTATAGCCTTGGATGGCAAATGTTCAACTCTGAATTCAAAACCTGCAGAGAGTTGTTTGGGAATCTTGTGGCATGTAGTGCACCCAGTCTTTGTATTCAGCTCTTCAAAAAGTGAGGTTGGTTCTGCACAAAACCTTCACTACTATAATCAAATCAGATATGCAGGTGTCAACTGTAGGCTCCTAGGAACTGATCTGCTTGACTCTCATATGTCAAATATGACGGGAGAGTCCAGATAGATAAATGTAGGTATTACATATATCTATCTTATTACTTCAAACATATTACAATGGAAGCGCGTTTGATTAGATTCCCTCTTATTTTTAAACAGTTGAATTATGTCTACTGGGTTTGAATTTGTACCCTGATTTCTAGGAGAAATCACTCCCCTCCTCAGCCGTATGTCCTTTATTTTGAACTTGAGTTTGAAAGAAAAGGAGAAAAAAAGTTTTTGGAAGTGAACCCAGAATTGACAAAAAAATGAAACGCTTATGTTTACATAAAGCTGGTGAGATTCCGTAGATAATACTTGATGAATTTCCGTTATAATTGTAGATAAAGAAGACCTTCATCTGAAAGATCAAGGTTTACTAAATCTGACTTGAAGGCAAAATGTGGCTTTGAATAATGCGTTTGGTGTGGCGTGGGGGCAAACTGATGAAGATGCAAGGATTTGTTGGACATGTTGTTTGACATAGAAAATGCTGATACATCAACATAAGATGAATTATCTGATGTAATAAGACTGGACCCACTTATGGTTTGAAGAACCCAGACCACTGAAATAGCATAGTAGTAATACTGGAGTTGGATATGAAATCATCTAATCCAAATTTGAGGAGGGAGGGTGGAAAGTGATTGATTGGGTTCATTAATCCTTTATTCCTAAAACTCTCAACCACCATTCTATTGTAACCCTTCAACAAATCATCCATCCTTTGTCTTAAATCACCTTTGCATGATAATCTTATCCAAATGGTTCAAGTCGAGATCTAGTGAACAACTGCAGCAGCTGTAACAAGAGTAAAGATTCAATGAGTGCATGAAACAGGAGAAACAGCAGCAGGCAGGCAGGTTAGGCTTAAGGCTCCAAGTTCTCCACAGAGAGTTGTCCCACAGAACAATAGCCTAATGAATTAAACTTTTACTTTTTCTTGTTTTTTATTTGAAGAATTTTGTTTATTGAATTCCAATACCCTGGCTTTCTATTGAACTTTCTGTTTATGCAAGTATGCTTCAATTTATTTAGTAATTAGTTATGAATTAAAATTAATTACTGTACATGTATTCAAATTTAAAAATTCATTAACATTTTCTATTGCAATTAAATTTGTAAAACTCTATAAAAATAATCTATGTCTGTGTTTGGTTTGGTTTATTTTGTTTAACGGCATATCAACCTCAATGGGTTATTTAATGCTGACAACATTTTTAGGATAGATTCATATGAATAGAGTATGTATTCTTTGGTTTAGATTGGTTTGGTTTATTTTGTTTTACGGCATATCAACCTCAATGGGTTATTTAATGTAGACAAAAATTTTTATTGCTGGTAATATTTTGTGTCAAAAATCTTTCTGGTAATATATTTCCTTCAAAATTGTATTGTTGGTAATAATTTTTTTTCAAAAAAGTATTGCTGGTAATAGTTAACTATTTGCCCATAGCTGGGACCCTAACAGGTGCTACCACCCCGGGTCAGGGTGGACCTGGGAACACCAGCAATTAAGAGTTGGTTCCATGCTCCTCAAAACCTCCTGATCGGAGGCCTTGCTGCTGGACGTAGTTTAACGTCTTACCCAGGATGCCATGTCTATGTACTAATATTGAATAGAATGCAGATTTTCAATACTATATGCATATTATTTAGAAACCACCTTTTGAATTGAACAATCTTGATTTGTTTTCTACAGCTTATCAACTCTTTATAGGTTATTTAAAGCCAGAAAATATTTTTAGATTGTAAGAGTTTTATTTTTTGTTTGAGATAATTATGGTTTAGTGATACAGGTCTTACTAATTAACCCATAGCTGAGGGGAGAAGAGGTAGATATTTTTCTCAAGGGTATTTATGCATGAGCGACTATAACAAACCCAAATCTGAGCCATTGTCCATTGCACCACCTGCATATCCAAGCTTACAGCACTTGGTATTCCCAAGATGTCACCCATCAAAGTACTGACAAGTCTTGACTTTGCTTAATTTCGGTAACCAGTATTTCAACATGATGTTGCTGTAAGCCAGACAATCTTGGAAAGTCTGGGGAAGGCATTCTGATTTATGATGAAAAGGATGCATTGAGCAAAAAAACAGTTGAGTACTACTGTCTGAAACCATGGAAATTGTTATGATTTCTTTGTTTTTAGAAATGGTTTTCACCTTTGCCACATATTTTTTAGGCATAGAATATATTTTTACTTCAAGATAAATTCCATTTAACATTCCATCTCTGCCATGACTTCAAAGCACATTCTCAGTCAGTCAACCAGCTGGCCAGCCATGTTTTCTGAAATACTGTCTGCCTGCCTGCTCATCTCTTTCAAGCCTTTAACTTAGTTGTTTTTGCTCAGATGCACATGTTGACAAAAGTGACTTAACATATGCAAACTATCTTTTTATTCCACAATGACTTCAATCAAAAATGTACAATTGACTTTTACTCTCCTTCAAAAGCTTTCTCACACTTTTTCATTTATTTTTTATTTTATTTTTATTTTTTTATTTTTTTTTTTTTTTTTTTTTTTTTGACAATCACAACATAACATTGATTTCATGATGTCATCTTTTTGGGATTATGTGAACATTGTTTGAAAACAATTATTCAAAAAGCATTTATTTGAATTGTAAATTGTTTGAATGAAAATTAATTGAAATGACAATTATACGAAATGATAATTATTCGAAATGCAAAATTCTTTATTGCAATACAAATGTAAAAATTAAAAAGAGGAAATACAAAAATAATAATTATTCGAAATACAAATATTGTTAATAAAACCATTTAGTAAGAAGAAATCCTTAGAACCTTAAGTTATATTAAACTGCACGCAATAGTCAACTACTGAAGAGTACTTGTTAAAGGATGCCACTAATATTTTAGTTTTCCATTTATGTCACAGTATTTCTTGGCGCTCTTGATATTTTGGCAACCTGCTCTTACTTTTGCAATATGAAATTCTTGCAAGTCCTGTTCTCTTTTGAGCATCTAAGAATTTCTATATTGGGATGTCGGAATGACACTTGCTGCAAAAAATCCTTATGCCTTCCTTTAAGGGCATTATTAGTTTTAGGTAAATCAGCATTGACTCTCTCAAAGCAAGACCACAAATTTATTTCAAACATAGGTATTTTGAATAATTATCATATAGCATAATTGTCCTTTCGATTAATTTCATTCAAACAATTTACAATTTGAATAAACATTTTTTTGATTGTTTTTGAACAATTTTCTCGATATCTCTTTTGTATTAGCATTTCGATTAATGAGCTGTAGTTTATTCAGACATTCTCGGTATGATGATGAACTACATCCAGCAGCAAGGCCTCTGATTATGAGCTTTTGAAGAGCATGGAACCACCTTTTAATTGCTTTTGTTCACAGGTCTACCCTGACCTGAGGTGGCAGCACCTGTTAGGGCAAATAGACTGGCATGAATGTACTTGTTGCAGTAGAAGTGCCAGCAATGCATTTTCACAGTAAAGGGATTACCAGCAATACATTCTTTTGTAAAAGAAATCACTAATGCTCCCAAGAAAATTAAATTTCAGCATTAAGTGATCTATAAAGAGTTGATATGCCGTTAGACATTCTGTAAATTGAAGCTCTTGTTAGATTAGCTACAGCAGTTGCTCTCATTTGGGGGATTGACTAACACACACATGCATGGATCTAGAATATATAGAAAATTGAAACTAAAAGAGCAAAAAACAAATTTCCAATTTCTGTTAAAATAGAAGTTTTATTTGTTAATTTTCTATAGAGTGCAAAGACAAATTGTTCTCTCTATTTCTTGTAAATATGAGATTAGAAGATGTAAAAGTCCATTTTCATGCTTTTAAAAAAGTAAAAGAAAGAGTACCGAACTGTTACATAATATCAGTCCTCCTGTATGACAGTCAATGCTGGACAATCTCCTCACAGATGAAGAAGAAACTTGAAGTAACAGAAATGTTCTACAGAAGGATGCTATGGACTGAACATGTCGGCAAAGACAGTTTTAGAGAAAATAGAAACACAAAGGACACATACATAACATCAGGAAGAGACAGTTGAACTTTCTAGGGCACATAACAAGGAAAGAGGGTTTGGAGAATTTGATACTTACAGGACAGATTGAAGGCAAGAGGGGGTAGAGGAAAACAATGCATAACCTACCTAATGAGCTTGAGTAAATGGATAGCAGAACAGGGTTTAGGAGAGATAACAAAAAGACAATTTATTAAGACAGGAAATTGTGGAGAGCCATGATCGCCAACTGTTTGAAGGGACACAGCACATAGAAGAAGACATTATCTCTCCTTGCAACAGATTGTGCAACTCTCATAACTTAAATATTAGTCATTGTGGGTTTTATTATTGACTGACACATCCTCATATATGGCCCAGACTATTGTGGGGTGGATGTTTTTAGCAAGATACTAGACTGGTTGCCAACCAAGGCTGAAGAGCTTCTATCTGCACATTATACATGCAGCAAGTGCAATGATGATATAGCAGTGTTGGGTGAAGGGCTCTCTTGACTGGCCAGGACGAAAAGTCCCCCTGACGGAATTGGTGGTCATGCGCCTGTGACTAAAGTGTGATTTGACTTGGAGAGGGATAGGTTCTGCCAGCTCTATTTGCCCAAGACATGCTATGCATAAATGAATACCCCTCTGGCTTTCAATCTAGATATATGGAATGAACTGCTCAGGTGATCAGCTTCGCAGTGACCCTGTGACCAAACCTGGTCATGGGACTGAAGAAGATAGAAAGAAAAAGAAGAAAAAACACAGTAAATAAAATGGAATGAAATAAACGTGCTATAGTAAATGGGCCCCCATGCCTGGGGTGGGGGATTGAAGAAGTCAGCCCTTATATTTGTACACAAGAGTACTCATAGCTGTATGTGGGAGAGAAGTCCAAAGTAAATACAAACTGTCCCATCTGGAGTTTGAACTCGGTTCTAAGTTCAAGCTCCAACTGGAACAGTTGAGATAGAGCTCAAGTATATAATTAATTATAAATAGCTGCTGCTGCTGCTTTGGCCAACCCTCTCATCATTGAAGCCAGTTGCTTTTTCTTTTACTTGTTCGGTTTCCATTCCTACTTCCATGTGAAAATATCTTCTGAACTTATTTATTTCACTGTAATTTATTTGAATTGAAATTGACTTGTTAATTATTTTTAGCCTTGCCCATGCGTAACATCACTGCTCCAAGCTTTTCCCATCGTCATTTCTTCTTGTTTAATTTTTAAGTTTGGTATTCGTCTGCATTTATATTGGTAGCCACTCCTACATTTATTGACGCATTTAACAATCTCTCCAATTTACTGTCTACATGTCTACAGCGTGTTGGCTTTTATTTGTATTGCAGTCATTTTTATTTTTATGCAATATTATTTATATCATATTTTCCCCCCTCTCCTTCTCTTCAGACAGATATTCTTTGCCCTCTTCTTCTTCTGCCTGTTTGTTGCTTTGGGAACTCTCTGGTACAGTCTGTGAAATTGGATTCTGCTTCCTTCTCCTCCTCCTCCTTCTCATTATTATTACCATTTCTGCTACTGCCTGCTTGCTATGAAACCAGGTCGATCAAACCCAAGACTTGTTTTCTAAATAATCTTCCCTTCTAATGACATCACTCTTTCCTGTAAAGATGATGTGTGTAACCAACAAATGACCGTGTTTTTTCTTCTTTTTCTTTCTATTATCTTCTTCACTCGTTTGATATTTTAGCTAATTGCTTTATGAAATAACTCGTTCTGAAAAAAAAAAAAAAAAAGAAGTGTGGCTCTCAAGTGCACGTAGGTATGAATGTTTTGTTAATGACATTTTCTGTGCTTAGCACTAAAAGTTCAGTAACTGTTAGGATAGATAGATATATATTTTTTTTTCACTCTTTTACATAATAACATTTTTTTTATTGTCATGAATATAATAAACTTTCAGGTCATTAATATTTGGTTTTATCCTTACAAAATCTCCACAAATCTTTTCCATTTGAAAAATTCAAAAACTAAATAAAAGTTGAAAGTTGTCTTGAATTATCTAAAGGATGTATGGCTAGTGTAAGGGTCATGTAGTGATATCAGTGTCAGCTGATATCTTGTTAAATGGAAAACAGCTGGGATGTCACAAAAATGATTTCAGGCATTTATTTTCCACCTATGACTATCAGCTAAGTGAAGTGGTCGTTACAAGGACTATAGCAAGCATCTCGGACAAAGAAAGTCACTGAATGAGAATAAGTTACTTGTTTAGACAAGGATGACAAAACAATGTTCTCTATAAGACAGTAGTCACTACCTACAAAAAAGGCAATAATGCAGAGTGACAAGAAGATTGCTTTACATCGATGGGGAAAGGGAACACACCCGTTAGACTGTTCACCTCCATTCTCATCTAGGTTTCATTTCTGCTTTGCTCATCTATACCAGTCAGTTACAACCTGAGAATAAAATTTGCTTAGTGTTACAAATTCTCATGGTCTTAATTTGTGGGTGACAGTCTAGCCAAAGGGTTATGTTTAAGCCACAAGTGTTTGAATAGAAGAAGCTGCGCCCTGAGAATGAACATGTCTGGTCTGAACTGCAGCACTACAGTTACCAGCCCAGAAAGTGGAATTATTGAGCAAATTTCAACTTTATCTGCTGCATACACTTCATGCTAATGTCTTCCATAAGTTAAATAGCACAGTAGACTAGATTCTCTAGGTTTGGCTAGGAGAAGGATAACTCTGAATTCAAAATCGAGAAGGCAATGGGGCAATAACTGAACTTTTATGAATTTAAGATTGGCATAAATAAATGGGTGGTATTAATATAGACTAGCAGTTAGATATCATTAGTTTCCATCTTTGTTGTCACTTGACCCCCAAAGGCTTTCATTTATTTGTCCAGTTTGAGATAAAAATCACACCTTCCACTGCTATGTAGGTGCCTCAACCATAATGTCACATCAAGAAATTACTATTAATTTATATAGGGAAAATTTTTGAGTGTTTCTAGACTCCCAAAAGAGTTTGTATTTGCGTTCTTCAGTATTAATGGTTGAGGTTCATTTATTACTCTAACTGATGTGTATGACATGAAATATTGCAGTATGTTTGAATGCTTAACCCCACGGTGATATCTTTTTTTTGCTAGCCCTCCACTTCTTTCTAGGCATTGAAGCATTCTCTAGATCTGCCCTAAATTTTACATGCTCTTTGAAGATTAAAATCATGTTTTCGCAATTATTTGCAGCAGTCAATCATAGGAGACATTTCATAGAAACATTCTCTATTTTGGTACAGTGGCTTGCAATCTGTATCTCTCATGGGTTGATGATGATCTCTGATGGTACCAAGCTCCAGACAGAATTCTTTTTAACCAATTCCTTTTTACCACTATGCAGTTACTTATAAGAATCGACAGCCATTTTCTCCAAGTCCCTTGATCTGGAAACAAATAGTTGAAACTTCATGACACTGAGCCAGAATGTAGTCTTGCTTTTAGGTAGAACACTTTTAGGTCCTCTTCTCAAATATCTTCTATAAGCATGAGGTAGATTTTATAAGTATATAATGAATTGGCTATGGAGAACTAATCACCAGTTTTCCTGTCTGTCTAAAGGAATTTGGTCAGTTTAAACATCTTATGCCAAAACCTTTTTAAGTTCAGGTTTGGTCTCTTTCTTTTTTTTATTATAACTCACTGACTTTGGGCATTGAAGAATTCTCGCTTTGTATATTTCTGACTGCCTTTGGCATGATGTACCAAAATCTACACAGAAAAATTGGTTTGCCATTATGTCACCATTTTATAGGAATTTATTTGGAATAAGAACTCTGCATATATCCAATCTTCTTAATCGGAAGAAGATACCAGAAACTGTTTACATCAGATCCGCCTCTCCTCCAACCCAAAAACAAAAATGGAAAAACAAATTGCATTTTTAATATTTTATTATCTACTAGCCTAGAGCTGCCCTTTGGGTGGACTTTTTAATCTAGCACCTGCAGAGGGCCTTTTGAGCCTTTTACCTTCAGCATCCTATATACATAAAAGTTATAAGAATTTTACTATTTCTAAATTCTTATATCTTTATTTGACACCTTAATTTGGCATAATCTTTCTTTATATATGCCTGTCCTGGGTGTGATGATAAACTGCATCCATGTCCTGGGTGTGACGATAAACTATGTCCAACAGCAAGGCCTCTGATCAGGAGGTTTTGAAGAGCATGGAACTACCTCTTAATTGCTGGTGTTCCCAGGTCCACCCTGACCCAGAGTCAACGGGTCCCAGCTATGGGTAAATAGTTAAGCCCCCCCCCCAACTGTAGTCAAAACATTATGAAAGTGTAAAAATAGGTTTTAATACCAGCAATACATTTTTGAATAAAAAAAATATTACCAGCAATAAAAATCCTGTCGGCATTAAATAACCTATTGAGGTTGATATGCTGTAAAACAAACCAAACAAAACTTCATATATGCAACCAATATCTATAGTTTTACATTTATTTTGTGCACAATTTTTATTTTCTTTTTAAATCACAGTTCTTTAGGATCCCTTCACATAAAGTCACTCTTAAGATATTGGGAAACTCGAACTAGTAATATTTTGAATATTTCACAAAATACATGCTAGAAGAAAGAAAAAAAAACACATGAGCAATGTAACATGCCTTGCTTAAGTTTTAATTTCAGTTTAATTAGATAATTGCAATGAAAAGCAAAATTGAAGTTAAATCTTTAATAAAAAATTACTTTTTAAACCTTTCATTCTGTTCGATATTTAACTTTAAATGACTTGTTTATTTAATTTTTAATCAAGTGTTACTTCAGGTTTGTTGAGATCAAAAAATGGACAGATGGATGGACACATGTACACTGCGTTTTATTTATATATAGATAAATGTTTTTGTTTTTTTTAACCTGTTTCTCAATTCTACTGATGTTCTTATATAAGAAACAGCTTGATCTTGTCTCTGCCTTTTTATTCTACAGACTATCAAAAACTGATCCATTATATTGTTTTTTATAAAAAAATCTTACAGGTAAATTTAACATAAGGTTCAAGAGCCACACAGGGTAGAGGTTAATGAATAGTGTGATATGAATGCAGTGTTCAGAGAAGTATCCACAAAGTAGTTCTTTGTGGAGGTAGGGAAGCTGCCTAAGTGGAACTTCTTCATTACAATTGGAATACAGAGGAAATAAGGATGATTTAGATATATCATGGCATGTTCTAGCTATGAATGTCTGAGTTGGTGGAGCTGAAAAATGTAGCTCATTTGAAGATTTGCCATGGAAATAGCAATAAGCTTGGAGGAGACATTTGGCATTTGGTTGAGTAACTAGTACTACTTTCAGTTCAAATTTTAAAAATCTTTTTTAAAACAATTTTTCAGGGAAATAGGTTTTTCAAATCCAGTAGATGTTGCTCCTTCCAGTAGTGATGGGGAGGTACTTGTTGACACACTGTTGCATCTGCTGAATGCAAGACAGAGTAATATACACCTGCAATGGCTAAAGAAGTTGGGGCAGCAAACCATGTTGGTAGTACCAAGCCTTCAGTTTGCTGAGGAGGGGGGGGGTTCTGTCAATGAAATTCAAGTCCATCTATTGCCACTTTTTGCACCTCTTTATCTCGATGCTGATCAGTCGGTGGAATTTCACACAGCCATTTGAGACTCTTCACTGCCTTCTCTTTGAATGTTGGGATCATGTCCCCTCCCCCAAATGTAGAAATGAATCTCCCTAACAGAGCCTCTGAATAATGATAAGCTCTGGCTTTTCTTATGTTTAGCCTTCATTTTTGCTGACGGGAAGAGCTTATGGTTGCACTGTAGCAGTTCATTAGTACTGACCTTAGACAGGATCAAAATGGTGATGTCATCCATGAACACTGGAAGAAGGAAGGATCATTTGTTCCTTTGTCATCACTCCCTTTGCTGTATCCACTGCACCCTGTAATACAAGTTCCAGGGACATAATAAAAAGAAGTGGTGAAATCACACGCCCCATCACAATGCCGACCTTCAGGGCTTGCCACTTGGTGATGTAGTTACAGTGGACTGCATAAACACTGTTCTGAAATATCATTATGATTTCCTTAACCTTACTAGGGAAAATGAAAAATTCAAGGGACATTTGAATTAGCTCATGAGGAACTGATCCATAAGCATTCATGAGATCAAGCCAAATTAACTGACGCACATAAGATAAGAGACGTAATAATCAATGAGTTTGTCAAGCAGACTAATGCTGCTATGTAGTGAATTCAATCTTTGGTGAGTGCTCTACAATTGTGGCCTTGTGCCAGACTAAGGTTAGCTTGAGAAATATAAATTTTAGGGTTCTTGTGCACCAATTTATTAGTACAATGAATTAGCTCTGTACAAGTGGCTTTGTTTCAGATTAAGCTATTCCAAACAATTGTCATTAAGATGGACTAAATTGTGTGTTGTGATGCCTTGTAAATGCTGTTAGTTCCTAGGGATACACATATATTAACAAATTAGTAGACAATCATACATTGACTAAATAGTCTTTAATTGCAGATTTGTTCTCATAAGAGATGAAAAACATTAACTTCAGTTGGCAGGAATTTAAGCTGTTATTGGTTCTATAACTAAATGTGAATGATGACAATACCATCATGACATTGTCAGCTTGTTAAAGAGAATAAATAATCGATTTACAATGTACATATTTAAATGTTGGATCTTTGAGTGTTGCAAAGAGTTGCATGAAGAAATGTTAAACATCTGCTAAACTGTTCTCTTACTGACTTTAGAGCCAAGTCAGGCATTTCTCTGAAAAGAGTAACTTTTTCTCAAAAACAATTCCAGAAAAAACTGAGATTAGATTCAGACAAAATAGTTTATACTACATAGAAAAAAAAAAAAACTTTGAAATAATTAATAAAATTTTTTTTTTTTAAATTACATTTGCCTATTTAAATCTTGATTCTTTTTTTATATATATGTATAAGAGAGAGAAGAGAGAGGAAAAATGTATGACAAAGTGGGAAAAGTTTTTGTGTGACATGTTTCATCCTTTAAGTTTGAAATCCTAAAGGATGGAATGTGTCATAAGAAAACTTTTTCCACTTTGTCATACATCTTTCCTCCAAAATTGTTCTTGATATATAAAAATGTATATATTGTTATCCTATATATATATATATATATAAAATAACCTAGTGAGCCAGGATCTACCTACCAAGGTTTCACCTCACAGATCTTCAGGGTAAAAATGGCTAAAGAGGGTGGGTTTAAAGCAACATCTTTATTGATAAAAACAACCACTGTGGACTAAAATTAGCATAAAACCATAAAAGGTGAAAGTATAAAGAAATACAAAGAATATTTTTCTTTTTTTTTTTATACTCGTAACCAGGCTTTCTTATGTTTGCACTCATTGACGATTTCTGATCTTTGGTTAAGTAACACACTGGGGTTACTAAAAGTGGCTATATCTAGTTTTTCTTCCATGCAAAAGAGGCAATACCTATTGCCAGCTTTATATTTATAACATCTCTTTATTATCTCCCATTTTAAGATAGGGTTGACTTCATCTATTTTAAGTTTCCATATATAGTTTGATAGACTAGTTCTATATCTGTAAATTTCATGTTTGAAACTGCTTATGTGGTTATAGTATCTTTTTTAAAAAAAGGTCCCTGCATAGAACCAATATAAACATTTTTTTTTTCTCTCCTTGACCATTGTTAGGTATATTTCTATGTATCTCTCTCTCTCTCTATATATATATATATATATATATATATATATATATATATATATACACAACACATTCATTCTGACATTTGCCTTTAAGAGGGCAAGTAGTCTTATTTACACAGTTACATTTGGGTGGATTTGTATATTTTTAATCTTTTTAGTATTGTATTTATTAATCCAATTAGCCATATTTGGCATACAACTATAGTTTAATTTAATTGTGTTCTTGTTGAAAATCTTATCTAAGACATTTGATGGTGGAGAATTCTTTTTTACTATTCTAAAAAATTTCTTCCCTATTTTGGTGCTTAAGTTATATGATGGCATAAACCATAATATTTTCTCAGTTCTATTTTTCCACCTAACACATGCAATAAAAGATTTGTCAGTATTTAAATAGAATAGCTTGGTTTTGTATTCATCGTTTTTTAATGTCTTCTCATAATCATATTTGCTTTGGTTGAAGATGTTGACATCAACTGAATTAGTTGATAACCTGAACAAAATTCCATTAGGGATTTGTTTAAAGACTTGTTTTGGGTGATTAGAACCCACATTAATATAGCAAGGTTATTAGTTACTGTTCCTAAGTGAAGATATAGTGCCTTTGCATAAGTCAATAAGAATATTTATATACGGTCTGTCACTGATATTGAACACTTTTGCCCATAAATATAAAATACCATAAAACTATATTTTTTATCATATACAATATGAAGAAATAGTTTTAGGGTGTGCTATATTTATGGGATAAAGTGCTCAATATCAGAGAAAGAGTGTATGTAAATATAAATATAAAAGTGAACATTGAAGTCAACACTCAGAGGCAACAGGCTGTTTCATGCTAGACGCAATTGTCAGGCCACCGATTACATCCAGTATCAAACAGCCTGTTGCTTCTGATTTTTGACTTCAATGTTTACACACACACACACATATATATATATATATATATATATATATATATATATAAACTGATTTAAAATTTTTTTTTTTTTTGCTACACAGTAATAACCATGTTTCAAAAACTCAAGCTAAAAACTTCAGATTTAATTATATAATTAAATTAAAAGCATTAGTTTCGTTTCATCTTCAAGTGAGTATTGGAATAACTTATTTTTAAATTTACTTAGTTTTAAACGCACATATAAATTCATAATTTCCTGTTTCCAAGGATACAGAGAAATCCATTCATTTAAACGGGCAGTAACATGTTCATTTTTAACTATTGTTGTAACTCATAATTGATACATAATTATCTTGCGACATTCTTCTCTTTAATTTCTTCAGTAACTTTGCCTTTTCAAGCCTAGATAAAGCTTTATGCTTATACTTCTTACCTCTGACAGCATCATCTGCATTTCCTACTCACTTAGGTGACATTCTGAATAGATAAAAATGATGTGGAAAGTTGTAAACATATGGCACTACCCTCATAGCTGCTGATTAAAACAAAGTGCTGGACAATGGAATGCTGGATTAAAGAGGATTGATTGTGCTAAGAGCAACTGTGTAAGTTTTGGAAAATACAAGTGAGGTGGATGTTGAAAATATTTGGGCCTGATAGCGGCTTGGATTGAGGAATCAGAGAGTTTGAATTCCAGTTGAATCCATTACATTCACTTTGGTTCTAATACCCTTGCAAAAGGTATGACTCCTCCTCTTCTCCCCCCCAGCTATGGGTAAATAGCAGGACATACCGGGTTCTATAGCTTTGGATGGCAACTGGTCTACTGCAGAAAGAAATGGCAACCTACTGCAGGGAGAAAAAAATCTGCCTCATCAGTCATGTATTGAAAGATACATGATCACCTAAGTGTGTATCATGCATGGCACATAACTGACTGACATTTCAAAAAATGTGACCAGAGATATGAATTTATTTTGAATCCCTTTTTGGTGGGCTCAAGAATCTTTCAATCCTGCCCAGCTCCATATGTACCGATTTTCCATGTTATTAAAGCACGCTTTAAAAAAAAAAAAAAAAAAAGTGATTGGGTTACTGTTAATTTTTTTTTTTTAAAATCATTTCACCCCAAGCAAGGTAGGATTGCCACTAGTATGCAGGGATTTACAAAGAATGAAGGTGAGAGAAAAGACTCTGTATAGGGAGTAGTTGAGGAAAGGATAAAAGATGAATGGGGGTTCAAGACAACAGAAGATGGCAATTGACATTGCATTGATACTAAATTAACAGTCCTGCTTGACACACTTGATGACCCCAGAATAAAATATATATATGATTATAAATGATTAAATTCTAATTACAAATCTGAATGTTAACATAAAAATTCCTGTTTGACACATTAGTCACCTGATGACCCTAGAATGAAATAGTTATAAATGATTAAATTATAATAATGTTAAGAAAAAAATGTATAAATTTATTGATTAATCATCAGTTAAATATTAATTAGTTCTACTAGTTCAAACCATTTAACTGGGATGATTTGTTTTTATTCTTTTCGTATTCCACTGGTAAAAAAAAAATTGGTCGTTTTTGTTTAGCACCATATCAACCTCTACAGGTTATTTAATTCTAAAATGTAAATATTTTGATTGGTTTAGTTGGTTGATTTTGTTTAGTGGCATGTCAATCTCTATGGGTTATTTAATTCCAAAATCTAAATATTTCGTAAACAATTTTATTTTATTTTTTATTTTTTTTTTATTTAGATAATAGTTTTATTGATACAAGTCTTACTAATTAACCTATAGCTGGGGTGGGGGAGTAAAGGTGGATTCATACCTTTCCGAAGGATATCTGTGCATAAGTGAATATAACAAATTCAGCTGGAATTGAACTTGGATCTCAGATTAACAATTTCGAGCCATTATCCATTACACCAGCTGCATGTTCAAACTTACAGCACCTGGTTATTCCAAGTGGTTACCCATCTAGATACTGACCAGGTGTTGCTTAACTTTGGTGATTGTACAGGAACTATTGTTTCAACATGATGTAGCCATAAACCCTTTGGTAAAGAGGAAGTCTGATTCAATCAGTTTCTTCCAAAGAGCCACGACTTTTTGGAACGAACTCACAAGAGGATGCTTCCCTAATCACTGCCATCTTAAACTTTTCAACTCCAGAGTCAACTTTTATTTATCTAATATATCCCTCTAATTCTTACATCCATACAACTTCATTCAGTAGCCTTCTACCTTGAGTGGCTCTTGGGCCTTAGACGAACAACAGAACAATATTCTTTACTGAATTATGGTTGAATGCTATGTATAATGTGTAGATAATGATGAGCATCAATACCAGAATTCATTTTTTTTTTTTTTTTTTCTTATCATCAGTTGTTGTCTTATGTTGGGTTCTTTTCGTCTTTAAGTGAAGATGTTCTGAAATGTATTTTTCTATCATTAATTATCAGCGTGAGACCCATGCATTGTGTGCATGTGTATTCAGTGCATTTTCACCTACAGATTTTAGATAACCTCCCACCTCTGTATCTTAAAGATGAAAACATGTTGAGTATAGGATGAACATCATCTCCTTCTCCTCTTCCTAATGAGTCTGGCATCTGCTGCAGAGAGACAGCACTCAAGATCCCCAAATCTGTCTGTCTTATGTCTGTAAGTACCTCCAGCCTCAAAGAAACTTTATATTGCATTTGAAATAACATCCGATGAGATGATGGCTTGCTTAAGTGATTGTCACAGAAAATGAGAAGCTGAAAATTTTGTTGGTATAAATTGCAATTTGGATGGGAGAGAGGACAAAGAAAAAAAACAAAAAAACGGAAGGAACTCTAGAGAAAAAGTTTGTGGTATGAAGAAAACTTCAGTGTTTTCTTTTACCATCTTTCTTTGCTGCTCCTGCTTCCAGAAAAAAAACTGCTGACATTCTTGCTCCCACTATTTCTCCATAAAAAGATCCAATAATTTTTTTCTTGGTCTTTTCACCAAGGTTTTTCTTTCTTTGTTAGTTTGACAAGTTAAAGAGCAGGAAATGTTGGAAGAAGAAAATTCAGGAATGCCCATCTTAATTCGTCAGCAATATCACTTTGGAAGTACTGGCTTAATTTATAAGAGCATGTAACTCTTTTGAAGGCCTGGCTTAATTTATAAGAGCATGTAACTCTTTTGAAGGCCTGGCTTAATTTATAAGAGCATGTAACTCTTTTGAAGGCTTGGCTTAATTTATCTGAGCAAGATTAATTTTTAAAGATTGGCTTAATTCATCAGGAAGTGGTGATAAAAAGGAATAAATCACTTGTAAATATGAGTATATGTACTGTTACTTTTATATCATATATACTTTTATATCATATAATCATTTTATACAGGTTTAAGCTTCATAACTTTATTAGAAGTATATTATGAAATCTGTCCTATTTTTTTTCTTTTTCTAAAATATTGTTCACTTAATACAAGTCCCAAGAAGTATTTAAGATTGATGGTTACTGAATGGAGTTGCTGAAGGGCATAAAAGGAGGAAGCAAGTGATTGTAGATGTGAAAAGATTAAGATCTTTGTGATCTGGGAAGTATCTTTTCAAGAATTTCTTCCACAAAGTAATAATTCTGGATGGAACTTCCTCCTTACCAATGTAATACAGAGGAAATGAGGACATGTCTACCCTGTTTACATCGTATGGAAGGTCTGAACTGGTAGCCCATCTCAGCATTTGCAATAGAGTAATGAGAGACTACCAATGTTTCCTCTGGGGAAAGGGGTTGTCAGGTGAAAAATAACCCATCACCCCCCAAGGCTGTGTAAATGTTTTTGAACTCAGTGAAGATTTACCAGTTCCAGCCCATATATATATATATATATATATATATATATATATATATATATATATATAAAATAGGAAGGAACTGGTTAGGTAAATAGGTAAAAGTCCCTTAGTATTTTAGTTATTATTTTAAAAAAATAGTGCTTGATACAAAAATAGAGCATAAATATAATTATTTATTTAAAATGATTCCAAAATTTTGACATAAAAGTCTCATGTTTCAAAAAAAAGGCGAAAACTTCAATATAATTATCTAAATTAAATTGAGTTAAAGTAAGCTCTATCCATCATCTTCAACTCAATTTAATTTAAATAATTATATTGAACATTTTTCGGCTCTTGTTTTGAAACATGAGACTTCTTATGTCACATTTTGGAATCATATTTTAAATAAATATATATATATATATATATATATATATATATATATATATACTTTTTGTTCATCAAGTATAAATGTATACACACACACACACACACATATATATATATATATATATATATATATATATATATATATATATATATATATATATATATATAGTGAATACATAGGTTTAAGTAAGATGATAAAGCCACTTAGGCACAAGGGGTTACTTGGTGTTGAAGAATTAAAAACCAACTTTATTAAGGAGCAAGAACAATACAAGAGTAATCAGGAAGACAGTAGATAATGATTGACATTGCATTTAAATTTTTAAGATCAAAGTTGGCTGGAAAGCATGAAGGCGGAAGAGTTCCACAAGTAAGAAGTGTGAGAAAAGAAACTGTTAGCATAGAACTTACAGTTACATCTAGACAACTCCACTGTGAATTGATGAGGCCTTGTTACCAATCTCGTACTGTTCTTAAATTAATAAAGTCTACATACCATAGAGAAAAACTCCTCTGAACAATTACCAGGAAAGTATTTATAGAAAAGGCACAGGAAGACAATTTTACGGCGGTAGGCAAGTGACTGAAGCTGAGGCACCAGATCAGGATCAATAATATTGCTGATTCTCCTTCAGAATTTATCAAGAATCTCAAAATATATAGCAGGAACACCAGACCAAATGAGGCAGCACTGTTTTTAAACAGTGTAAATCTATATAGACATAGGCTGGTAGACATAGATTTAGGTTGTTTAAAAAACAAATGTCTATTAAAACATGTATATTCACTAAATATAAGTTTATAAGTTGTAATAAATAATGTCAGATTATAAATAAAATCCATTAATTACTTAAAAATTATGTGGGGAGAAATTGTATTACAAAGTGGAAAAAGTTTACTTGTGATGTGTTTTGTCTTTCAGGACTTCATCAGACTAAATTTATGTTGGTAGGACTACACATGTGCATGACAGAGGGGTGCTGAGAATGTTAGAATTTTTTTTTTATCTAGCTGAATTCATTTAGAGTCTTTTTCTTTTTCTTTCCATTACTTTTGTAAGTAGGTACTCCACACTGATATTAAAAGATCTGCCAGAAATGGTGAAATGGGCACAAATTTACTGTAGAGGAGCTTGTGATCAAGGCACTTTCTAAACATTTATGTCATAGTGAATTATTTTCTCCTTTAATCAGAGTAGCATTTTTTATATCAAAATTGTGATCAGTCTCTTTACAGTAGGCAACCAACACATTTGATGTATTATTTTGTAAAATGTCCCTTTTGTGTTTATACAATCTTTTATTTAGATTCTTGAAGTTTCTCCTATGTATTTTTTGTGACAATTATTACAGGCAATAAATTAAATTCTTTCTTCAGGTTTTAGCTTATTGTTCTGTTTAGTATTGACTAAGTTTTTGATTCTAGATATGATAGAATTAGTAGGCGAGATAATATATTTTTTGATTCATTGGTTTTCTCAGTTGGGGCTGTTTTCTGTTTTTGGAATATTTTATAGGCCTTTTCGCATTGAATATGAAATAATTAGGGTACTGGAGAAGTTTGAAAGTGTTTTCAATGTATTTCTCCTCTTCATGGAAATACTATGGGCTGCATTTTCTTAGTGCTCTTAGGTAGAAACCGATGATTATGCCAGATTTTATTTTGTTATGATGGGAATAGAAATTTATTAGGTTGTTTTTGTTGATTTATATGTAATGTGAATTTCTCTGTACCTTTCTCTGAGCAGACTTTATCCAATTTCTAACTTCCCAAACCTGCATTGACTAAATTCTTTCTTTCTTTCTTTCTTTTGCTGCACTCTTCTCTTTTCAATGTTCAAGAACTTGCTGTGACATTTATTGTGAAGAGGCTTTATAAATTTAGACATAAAATCTAACCAGCCTTGATCATTGAGAATTCTTTCAACTTAATTGGGCTTTAACATCTTTTCAACTGTAAAGTACCAAAAGCAGCTGTTTTTTTTGAAAGCAGCCATTAAATTACTGAAACACTTCTTTTTTTAAAGTGGATAATTTTTATTGCTTGTAAAATAAGGTCACCCTGTTTTGTCTCCATTTTTTTTTTTTTTAAGTGTTTGTGCTGTACAAGCCATAAAACATGTACAATTTTTGCTAGGCTGAAAGGCACATGGTTTACAAGAATATTTGGGGGACTACCATTCTCTGCAACTCTTCCTGTTGTATGTTTCTCTAATTAAAATTGTCTTTGGTGGAATATGTGGTATTCCACTGCAGGTTGTGCCATTAGTCCGAGTTCAATAATTGAAATTGCATACAGTCGTTGGTTGACTCACATCATTCTTATGTATAACATTTTACAGAATTGGAAGTTGCAATGATTTGCTGCTGTTACTTCAGAGCTGATCAGTAATAAGATCAGAAACTGATCTTTTTTGATCTCAGATGACCTAATCTCCTCTAGGCATCTGTCTGCTTGTGCGTATTTGACCGTACATTCCATTTATGATAGCAAAAAGGTGTGATAGTCTTGAGTGCTATTCTCTTTCATAAAAGTAAATGCACATTCAGTATTAGTTATATATTACCTATCCAAGCTCCATAGATGTGAGATTAGAATGTAATACGTGTATGTGGGTCAATGGACATCGAGCATCTTTTGGTGAGGACACTCTGTAAACCTGCTGTTGATAGTTGCCAATCATCTTTCTTCTGCTTGTCATTGGATTTTGGCTGTGGATACTTAAAGGGTAGGATATGTGTGTAGCACATGCTGATGCTGCTATATTTTACTGTAGATCTCTCTTCAAAAGTCATGTGACCAAGTCAGCTGATGATTTGACTAGACATTCCAACATACAGTTCAGAGGTCATGCATTAACGAAATTTGTGCTGAACTGATATACAAAATCTAAATCATAGTTTGTAACTAGAAACCAAAATTTTTACAGATTTCATTTTTAGAAATATTTACAAAGTTTAGCATCTTCAGGGAGACACTGGGAGTAAAAGGATTTCTCATGGGGGAATAATTTGAAAGTCTTTGATTACTTGTGGTTTTATCATCCTGTGTATGAAAATAAACTACATCCAGCAGCAAAGTCTCTGATAAGGAGGTTTTGACGAGCATGGAACTACCTTTTAATTACTGTTGTTCTCAGATCCAACCTGACTCTGTTAGGGTTTCTACTATGAGCAAATAGTTAACCCCCAAACTATGAAAGTATAAAAATTGATTTTTTTTTTTTTTTTTTTTTTATAGTAAAAAAATCAGTAATACATTTTAAATTAAAAAAAGGTTAACAACAATACATTTTTTGTAAAAGAAATTACTAATTCTCCCAAGAAAATTAAATTTTGGTATTAACTGACCTATAAGGCGTTGATATGCCACTAAACAAACAGATTTGTGGTTTGAATCCTGATCATGTAAAGATGGGAAAAACTTTATCAATGAATTTTTTTTATTTATGAAAGCATATTGATGAGGCCAAAAGATTTGAAAATGTCATTGTTATTAGTGCATAAAATGACCATAGTTAAAACAATAGTGTTTGAATCTCATTCCAATTTGAAAGGAGATAAGCACTTTCATTGTCCTCAACATTCTATGAAAGGCAACATAGCAACCATAAGACCCACAAAATTGCAAACTGGAAGGTGATTTCCTGTTTCAGATTCAGTCAGCTGAAATGTTATTTCTTTTTCTATATGCCATGTCCTTTCAGGACATGGTTGATCATGACTCTCCACATTTACCTGTTCTTTATAGTTCTAAATAAAGTTTATCTTTTTGCTATCTCTCTTAATTCCTGTTTTACCAATCACTTAAACAAAGTGTTAGGTTTGTTACTCAATGTTTTCCTGTCCCTCTTCTCCTCCTCTCCATTCTGTAGCAAATTTTCCAAGCCTTCTTTCTTTATGTGCCTTAGAAATTTCAGTTATCTCTTTTTGATTTTAAATGTCCTTTTTGTTTCCATTTTCTCTAAAACTTTATCATTGCTCACATGTTCAGTCTATGGTATTCTCAACATTCTTCTGTAGAATCACATTTCTGTTGCTTGATGTCTTTTTTTCATCTGTGATGAGATAATCCAGCATTCACTGCCATGTTGGAGGGCTATTATTACATAACAGTTCAATACATTATTTACATTATTCGGACTATTGTCCTCATCTTTGTCGCCGTATTTATTACAATGTTTTGGCCGTTGTGTGGTTGGAATGTCGAACTGAACCCTTTAGTTTGCTCAATGGGGTAGACTGTTCTAGTTCCACGTGCCATGTTTAATGTATATCAGTTATCTCCAGTAATAAGGAATGCCAGAGAAAAGCAATAATAACAACAAAAATTGCAATATGAGCTCTGGTATGAAAAAAAACGAAAAAAACAACATGCAATGATAACAGCAAAAATTGCAATATGAGCACTGGTAAAAAAAAAAGAAATGCTGAAGACATTAGGTTTATAATACCCAGAAATTCATACACAGATGTCCTCAAGGACACATGGCACAGTGGATTAGTTAGATCCAGTGAGAGGGCCCAAAGAGTGTGAGTTCAATACCAGGTCAGAGGGAAATTATCAGGAGATAACTGATAACTGGCATCCATTAAACATGGCACGTGGAACTAGAACAGTCTACCTCAGTGAGCAAAATAAAGGGTTCAGTTCAACATTCCAACCTCCTGAAGAAGCCCGGAGTTTACAACAGCTGAAACATTGTAATAAATATGGTGACAAAAATGAGGACAATAGTTCGAATAATGTAAATAATACCTTGTCTCAGAAATATAGACAGAAACAGTTCAATACTCTTTTCTAATTAAATTATCTTGTTTTTTAATACTTTGCTTAGCTTTTGGAAGGCATCATTACCCCACCCCCTAAACATGAGGAGATAGAAAAACAAATTGAATATAGACTATGAATTTTTATTTTATTTTTTTTTATTTTTTATTTTATTTTTATCAAGTTTCTGATATCAGCCATGAAAATTTTGACTCTTCGAACCTGAATAGTGGGTATTTTTTCTTCTTTCACTATCAACTCTAAAATGTCAAGGTAAGAAGTTACTTTAAAATCTAAAAATTGTTTAGAAATGTTACCATGAAAAAATATCAGTCATTATAAACTTTTAATCAAATTTTATTGTTGACTACTGAATTTATTTGGCAACATTAAGAAATGTGTCCATTATGGCTTTTGTCAAAGAGCAATGTTTGTTCTGGTTAAATTGACAGATTTAATAATAGTGCCAAAGAAAGCATCTAAAAATGAAGACAGCACAATATTTTTTTTATTAAAGCTGTTATATTTTTTTTTATAAAAGCAACTGATTTTTAAAAATTAAAAATAAATTCTTACCTTTCACCAATAGTAGAAAACAGTGATAAATAGATAAAATAAAAACTTACTGCAATTCCCCCTGTATAATACCCATTTTTTTTTTTTCTAAAAAAAATAAGCAAAATTATAGTTGCATATTATGCACCACTATAAAAAAAATTTAAAAATAAAATAAGAATTATCATAAAACTAAATTAGAATATTATTCTATGTTTAAAACCATTTTTTTAAAAATAAGAGTAGGAAACGCTGGCTGTAATGAAATTGGAGAGGTATAATTTATAGGGTTTCTCACACTTGAAGCACAATTTTAGTTATGTGTATTATGAATGATGGCATATTATACATTGGAGAATTATGGTAAACTGGTAAGTTAAAAATGAAGGTTGAAAGACTTAAATGTAGATATTTCTATTATTTATCTCTAAATGTGAAAAACATTAAGGTCTGATTGGATGAACAAATTTTACTTTAATACACAAGAAATTTATATTTTTTGTGTCAATTTGTCATTAAATATTGAATGAGCCATTAACAAACATTGTTTTCTGCTTATCATAGACTAAATTGAAAATAAAGTTGGTAAAGTGCCATACGTGTTACATAATTGAGTGATCATGTCTCAATTCATGACTGACTAGGCAGAAGATTTTCTTGCAGTAGGTTGCCATTTCTTCTTGCGATAGACTGGTTGCCAAGCAAGGCTATAAGACACAGTATGTGGAGCTAGTCAACCTATAGGTGGGGGGAGTAGAGATGATTCATATTTCCCAAGCGTATTTGCATGTAAGTCATTGTAATGAATCTGACTGGAATTCGAACTTGGCTTTTCGATTTCTTGTTGTGAATCATTATCCATTATACAAGGAAGAATTTTAAAAATGGACATGGAAAATTTTGTCCCAAGACCAGACCAGTTAAATGCACTTTTTTTTTTGAGATTGTGAATAGTTGGAATACAATTATTATATCTGTGATATAACAACACCTTACTTTATGAACAGAATGGAATGGTTGAAAGGAAAAAAAGAATGACAAACATGCTTTGTTCTCATAGACTTTGAATATAAGCTACAACATACACAAAATTATATAAACATATAGACAAGTGTCCCATGTGGAGAATAATATATATATATATATATATATATATATATATATATACACACACACACACACACACACACACACAGCAAAGCAAAGTATAAGGAGAAACAAAAAGGAAAGGTCTTACATATAATATGGGGATACTCCTGTGTCTGGAGAAGCCATGTTTAGGATTTCAGATTCAAATGGGCTGGAGTTTCTTTCTATATCCAGGAAAAATATATCTGCAAAAGGAAATGGCACCATATGCTTGTAAGCTGCTGGGGAGACAGATTTAGTCTCTTCCCATGCCATATGGGGACAAGAGAAAGCAACCTCTTAGGCTGTAAAATGAATTGAAATTTGACACTTTCATTGCTGTATAGAGTGATGTCATTAAGTAGCCGTCACATGACACACGTGATTTATCTCCACCAAAAGGAGATAATCGTCTTTTGTATCCCTCCAAGAGATAAAAGATTTAGAAATTTGCATAAAATTATTCATGGGGATTTAACCAAAATAATTTAGTATTTTAGCAACCTGTATGATTTGCATTAAATTTAAATGATTAATGATTGTCACTATTTATATTATTCGGACTATTGTCCTTATCTTTGTCGCCATATTTATTACAACATTTCAGCCGTTGTACACTCCTGCCTTATTCAGGTGGTTGGAATGTCAAACTGAACCCTTTCACTCAATGGGGTAGACTGTTCTAGTTCCACATTTTAATGCATGTCAGTTATCAGTTATCTCCTGTTAATTGCCTTCTCCAAGTTCTCCACTGCCTTAACTGGGTATTGAACTCACACTCTTTGGGTCCTGTCACTGGATCTAACTTTATCCACTGTGCCATGTTTCCTTGAGGACATCTGTGTATGAATTTCTTGGTATTATAAACCTAATGTCTTCAGCAACCATTTTTACCAGTGCTCATATCACAATTTTTTGCTGTTATCATTGCATGTTTTATGTTGTATAATAACAAAAATTGCAATATGTGCTCTGGTAAAAAACATGCAATGATAACATCAAAAAATATGTAATACATATAGTACATAATACCTCATCTCAGAAATATAGACAGATTGAATGAAAAAAAATAAATATTTATTTCCTAAACATGAATAAATAAAAAAAAAAAACAAAAAAAAAACAAACATTTTTATTGCAGAGAAGTTTAAAATTTTTTTGAGGACAAAGTTATTTCTTGAAACAATTCCAGGACGCTGATGAAAAAAGATAGCCTGAACTTCTGCCCTCTCATAACCACTGTTTATTTAGATGTCATCACAGTGCACAAATAAAGCAGACAGCACACTTGTTTGGATGATTGAATGTGGGGTTTCTATAAAGAGAGGCCAGTGCAGTTGTATCAATCATTTAGATCTTTTGACTTTGTCCAAAACTGTCTTCATAATTCCACTTAATTTTTGTCAGCTTATATAAACAACTCAAATTTTTTTAATGTTAGTAAGAGAAGAACTACTGATTTGACTACATTCTTGTCTTCTAAGATGATTGCAATGTCATGTTGAGTCCTCTAGGGTATCCTTTGGGCAAGGTGAGTCCACGCACAGATGAGATACATACTATTTAGTTACATGGTACCACTAACAGAAGAATCTATCATTTGGTTGTTGTCTTTCTTATTAGCTATCCTGGCATGCCAGTGGTGAGACCTTTTATCAAGATGTTTGGCAAAGGGTGAAAGGTTATACCTTTTCAAAGGGTATTACTACAAAATGAGTGCAGTCACAAGTCATCGTGACCGAGGGTATTGACCTTGTTCAACTACTGATCATGCGATATTATGTAACTACAGTTTACTCAGGGCATGCCTCACAATTCTTCCTCTCTAGTTTTCATGATCATCCATTGCACCTGCTAGGTCTTCAGGTTGGCAGCCTGTGTCTTCACATCTTTTTCTCAGGGGCTTTAAAATTAAGTTAAAACAGACGTATTCAATAAAACTGGCAGAAAACAAGAAAAGAAAGGGTTTTGTCATCCCAAGTGGCAATTGAAAAAAAAAAAAAAAAAACCAGAAAAAGGAGGTACATAGAAAAAAAAAAAAATGATGTCTGGTTATTGTTCCTCTCTTCAGAGCAAACAGCTGTGCCCCCAAAACTAAAAAGAGGGAAATTCAAATAAAATGGGAATAAGATACACACATATATTAATGATATATATATATATATATAAGGACCTTGAATAAGTTCTCGCTGATTTTTCATGAAAAGTAATGTTTTATTTACAAAAATTAGTAAGAAACATGTCACTGAAAGTATTGTCCATTGCTAGCCACTACTTTTTTCCCATTTTTCTGGTAGCATTTGTATTCCATGTTGGAAAAATGACACATCTTTTGAGGCTAACCCTGAGTTGACCCATTTTTTTGTATCTTCATAAGAATGAAAGTACTGCTCAGGCAGGCCATATGCCATCAACCAGAACAAGTGATAATTGGATGGGACAATGTCTGGTGAATTGACCATGGTGAGATTTGAACTCGGGTTTCATGGTCAGAAAGCTTAAAGTCTAACCACTTGGCAATGTGCACATATTGTGCTATGTTATAATGCTTATTAAAATAATAATGATAATACAGAATAAATGATTTTTTAAACATTTAAAGTATATTTAATCACATCTCCCTAATAGCTGCCATGATCTGTTAGAAAAAAAGTTGGTTGAAAAGACAAAGTACTTTTTCCTATATGTGCCACAACCAAAATATGATGGTAATAAAGTCAAAGGTCAAATTCTAAATAAAAGAAAATCCAACCATTCCATGGGAAGTTGCAAATGGACTTGATCTTCAATAAAATCAAAACCAAAATTATGTCTTCTCATCATTCCAATGACTGTCTTAATTTCTTTCTCCCTTGAAATGGAACAAGCAATAACTGAGCAGCACTGAAATAAGAACTAGACGAGATATCCCTAGACATGGGCAGTGGAACAGTGTGTACTTGGACTCAGTGGAAATGGGTGAGCAATAATTGGGCAGTACTAAAAATAAGAACTAGATGAGTAGATGAGATATCCCTAGACATGGGTGGTGGAATGTGAACAGTCTACATCTGTACATTAAATAAAGGTTTAAGTTCAAATTTCCCTGAAGATTGGTATATAACTGAGGAAGGCCTGAGGGCACAACAGCCGAAACATTCTGATAATAACAACAATGGTCTATATGTAAATAATGTAAATATCTTGATAATTGTCTAAATTACTGAAATGATGTGAAAAAAAAAAAAAAAAAGAAAAAAGTGTTATTCTGGAAACAGATTTTCCAGGTAAGGTGAGGATTTATATTTTGTCACTTGATGATGAGATTTAGTTCAGGTTGGCAATGCGTTTTAGTAACTTTAGTAGATAAGATGTGTGCATTGGTCTGAGTGAAAGGAAAAAAAAGCTCTTTAAAGTAACTCTGCCCACAAAGCAGCTGCAGCATCCATTGCCGACAGCCGTATGCGGCTGCAGTTTGATGAATTACAAAAACAAGGGCATCCTGCCAAATCTCCGAAAAGCCAAAAGCAGTTTTGCACCGTGTAGAATTGCCAAAACTTGAAGTATCTGTCTCTCCACCCCCACAACAATTAGTGAAAATGTTTGCCAACTAAAAAAAAAAAAAAAAAATATGCCAACTAGATGAGTATTTGGGAATGGTTAAATAACTCATGGCTGTGGTTTCCTCCAAGAGCGTGGTGTAAGTCCTTGTTTGGAGTCCTGGTTATATAAGTAAGGAATAGTGTTCTCTGTAAGTCTATTTAAGTGTCTTTTGTATGGGTGAAGGAATATGTAATTTTCTTGTTTTATAAATCAGATGTAAGTATGTATAAAATTGGTTGTGCATCTTGATTTTGTATTTAAGAATTTTGAATACCTTGGATTTTACAAGACAGATCCACGGATTAATGCTCTTTGTCCCATTCCTGGGATGTTGGGCATTAATTGTTACTAATCAGATCCTCATCTTATAAACATTTCTCTTGATAATTATTTGGAAATTATTCGACAGATGATGTTATTTTATTTATGCTAACTGGCTTTTTGGTGATTGCCTTATTATTCAGTTTCTATCATTCCATACTGACTTGAAAAATGGCTCTTTTATTACAGTCACCATCAATTAGCTAAGATCAAAGTGTAGTATCTGTGTAGTTTGATCAGATTCTCTCTCCCTCTACTTCTATGTTCCCTTTCTTTCTTTCATTTTTTTTTTTCACTGAAACCAAGTAGTGTCTTTTCCCCCTCTTTCCATGCAGTCAAAATGGAATAGGCCATTATTTATGAGGTATTGGCATGGCATAACGAACCAGTGTACTGTCTGGCCTTCATCAAGGAATTTCAAACTGAATCTTTTTTATTTAATCGTTGGTGAAAGATTGTTCTCATTTTACTCACCATGTCTACGGATATCTCATCTTATTTAGTACTACTACTTGTTTCAGGATATCTAGACTATAGTTAGATTCACTATCCAAAGGAAAAGCATTATTAAAGTAATGCCATTGATTTACCACTATGGCTGATGGAAAAGAGTTCAAACAGTTTAGGCATTCTTTTCGGCTTATTGTTTCCTTAGGAAATGGAGAGAAATGACTCTAATTAAGAGTTACTATACCTGGAGTTATCGCCCCATCCCCATTTTTTTTTTTTCCAAATTATACTTAATGAAAAAACAAAATGGAAACTGGCATAATGATTAGACTGGAAAATGATTTATTTGTCAAATTGAAGTATTTGAAGAGTGCTGAACTATTGTGTGCTGTTTTCGGTGTGTCACAAGCAGAAACATACTGAGAGCAGATCATTACTATGTAGATTTAAATTTTTTTTTTCTTTTCTTTATGAATAGTAACAATAAAACTTTCACCAAAGTAGCACAGTACCAAATATGACACTTACGCACATATATATATATATATATATATATATATATATATATATATATATATGAGAGGTAGTCTGGACATAAGTATTAAACTGTAGGGTGACTGTCGATTTCACACTTCAGTACCATCATCATCAGACCAACTGCCACTACTCTTTTAGTGGGCTGTTTGTATAGGTCACTGGAATGTTAAGGGAAGAGGAAATTGAACTGTCTTAGTTTCTAACTTATTCCAAAATACAAAGACTTTAAAAGAAAGAAAGACAAAACAAATAAATACGTAAACAAGATACTGGGAAAGCCAGTTTCATCTTTCTGTCTTTCTTAATCTTCCAGTGAACTATGTACTTAACCCACTATATATATATATATATATATATATAAACACACACAGTGTTATTTAAAAAGAATGAACCTATTTTAATAAGGAAAAACAATGGAAATTTCAGCCAAGTCACAAGTATGAAACTCGCAATCAACTTTTATTTCCTGTCTTACAAGTGTTCAATTTGGCCACCACCTGCAGCACAGGCAACATTAATACTATGAGAATTCCTCCCAAACACGTGTCAGCATATCACGATCCACTGAGTTGATTGCTGTTGTTATTTGACATTTAAGGTCATCAAGTTTAGTGGGTAGTGGTGGAACATAAGCACAATCTTTTACATTATCCCCAATTAACAAAAAAATTACACATAGTAAAGATCTGGGGTAAAACTCTTTGTCTTTGAACCTGCAAGAAAGATAATGCCTGAACAAGGCATAGTCTGTAAGGTTTTAAATGTAGATGTCTTCTTAGCACATGCCAGAATTGATTGAGGTTTGCAAGCTCATGGTTATTTCCATTTTACTGCTTTGGGCTCCCAAATGTAGCATAGATTCTCATCTGTTAGAAGATTGGACTTCCTGTAATTGTTACTCTCTTGAATCTGTTTAAACCAAGAAATTGAATGTTTTAGAGAGGCTCAGACATGTTGGATTGACTTTGAAAGCATAAAAACATTCAAATTTGTTTTCCCTTTAAATCAAAAAAAAAAAACAAAAAAAAAACAGAATGTTTTGAGATACAATCTAAGCATTGTGGTAGCCATTCAAAACTTAGAAAATTCCTCTTTCAAATGGTCATTATTCATTCCATGAAGAATGTTTGATTTTGGCTACAATAGTTTTTCAATGAGTTCATTCCTGATTAATCTCTGTCAATTTTATATATATATATATACTTTAATATATGAATTTAGAGAACTGCTAAAATAAAAATCTGGTCAAAGCCTTGAAATTCCTCTGTCAAAAAAAATTTTCACAATTTCATCTTCATTTTTTGCTTTTTATGAATCATCCAAAGAATAGAAGAATTTAGCTATATGGCTAAATTTGAATGACTCCATTGGTTAGCCTTCTTAGATGAAGCATTGTCAATTATTATTCATTTTCACTAGTATTTCTTTCATCTTCATTTCTCTTGCTTTTTATTGCAACTCCCATCCAAAAGAATAGAAATATATAAATAAATTTGAATGACTCCTGCTGGTTAGCCTTCTTAGATGAAGCATTGTCAATTATTATTCATTTTTCACTAGTATTTCTTTCATCTTCATTTCTCTTGCTTTTTATTGCAACTCCCCATCCATAAGAAGTAGAAGTAGAGAATAGCTATATGGCTAAATTTGAATGACTCCTGCTGGTTAGCCTTCTTAGATGATTTGTCAATTATTATTCATTTTTCACTAGTATTTCTTTCATCTTCATTTCTCTTGCTTTTTATTGCAATCCATCCATAAAGTAGAAGTAGAGAATATAGCTATATGGCTAAATTTGAATGACTCCTATTGGTTAGCCTTCTTAGATGAAGCATTGTCAATTATTATTCATTTTCACTAGTATTTCTTTCATCTTCATTTCTCTTGCTTTTTTTTATTGCAAATTGCCATCCATAAGAAGTAGAAGTAGAGAATATATATATGGCTAAATTTGAATGACTCCTGCTGGTTAGCCTTCTTAGATGAAAATTGTCAATTATTATTCATTTTTGTATTTCTTTCATCTTCATTTCTCTTGCTTTTTTATTGCAACTGCCATCCATAAGAAGTAGAAGTAAGAGAATAAGCTATATGGCTAAATTTGAATGACTCCTGCTGGTTAGCCTTCTTAGATTCATTGGATTATTCATTTTTTCACTAGTATTTCTTTTCATCTTCCTTTTTTTTGCTTTTTATTGCAAATCCCATCCATAAGAAGTATAATAGAGAATATATATATGGCTAAATTTGAATGACTCCTGCTGGTTAGCCTTCTTAGATGAAGCATTGTCAATTATTATTCATTTTTCACTAGTATTTCTTTCATCTTCATTTCTCTTGCTTTTTTTTATTGCATTTTTCCATCCATAAGAAGTAGAAGTAGAGAATATAAAGCTCTTATTTGGCTAAATTTGAAATTCCTGCTGGTTAGCCTTAGAGATGAATATTTTTTCAATTATTCATTTTTCACTAGTATTTCTTTCATGGAACATTTCTCTTGCTTTTTATTGCAAACTCCATCCATAAGAAGTAGAAGTAGAGAATATAGCTATATGAATTAAATTTGAATCAAACTCAATTATTATTCATTTTCACTAGTTTTTTTTCTTCATTTAGATGAACTCCCATTGTTCATGAGAATTATTCATTTGAATTTCCACTAGATTAGCCTTCAGATGATTTTCATTATTCATTCATTTTCTCTTATTTCTTTCATTATTTCTCTTTTTTATAGGGAATGCAAAAATTTGTTAGCCATCCAAAATGAAGAAAAGAAGTAGAGAATATAGCATTATATGGCTAAATTTGAATGACTCTTGCTTGGTTAGCCTTCTTAGATAAAGCATTGTCAATTATTATTCATTTTTCACTAGTATTTCTTTTCATCTTCATTTCTTTAAATTTTTTATTTCATTTCTCCATCCATAAGTCCATATAGAAGAGAATATTTATATGGCTAAATTTGAATGACTCCTGCTGGTTTTTTTTTTCTTAGATGAAACATTGTCAATTATTATTCATTTTTCACTAGTATTTCTTTCATCTTCATTTCTCTTGCTTTTTATTGCAACTTCCATCCATAAGAAGTAGAAGTAGAGAATATAGCTATATGGCTAAATTTGAATGACTCCTGCTGGTTAGCCTTCTTAGATGAAGCATTGTCAATTATTATTCATTTTTCACTAGTATTTCTTTCATCTTCATTTCTCTTCTTTTTTTATTGCAACTGCCATCCATAAGAAGTAGAAGTAGAGAATATAGCTATATCAATTAATAAATTTGAATGACTCCTGCTGGTTAGCCTTCTTAGATGAAGCATTTCAATTTTATTCATTTTTCACTAGTATTTTTTCATCTTCAGTCTTGCTTTTTTTATTTCATCCTTAGTAGAATTTCTATTGCTAAATTTGAATGACTCCTGCTGGTTAGCCATCTTAGATGAAGCATTGTCAATTATTATTCATTTTTCACTAATATTTATTTCATCTTCATTTCTCTTGCTTTTTTTATTGCAATCCATCCATATTTAGAGAATATAGCTATATGGCTAAATTTGAATGATGAAGCCTTCTTTAGATGAAGCATTGTCAATTATTATTCATTTTTTCACTAGTATTTCTTTCATCTTCATTTCTCTTGCTTTTTTATTGCAACTTCCATCCATAAGAAGTAGAAGTAGAGAATATAGCTATATGGCTAAATTTGAATGACTCCTGCTGGTTAGCCTTCTTAGATGAAGCATTGTCAATTATTATTCATTTTTTCACTAGTATTTCTTTCATCTTCATTTCTCTTGCTTTTTATTGCAACATTTTCCATCCATAAGAAGTAGAAGTAGAGAATATAGCTATATGGCTAAATTTGAATGACTCCTGCTGGTTAGCCTTCTTAGATGAAGCATTGTCAATTATTATTCATTTTTCACTAGTATTTCTTTCATCTTCATTTCTCTTGCTTTTTATTGCAACTGCCATCCATCAGATGTAGAAGTAGAGAATATAGCTATATGGCTAAATTTGAATGACTCCTGCTGGTTAGCCTTCTTAGATGAAGCATTGTCAATTATTATTCATTTTTCACTAGTATTTCTTTCATCTTCATTTCTCTTGCTTTTTATTGCAATTGCCATCCATAAGAAGTAGAAGTAGAGAATATAGCTATATGGCTAAATTTGAATGACTCCTGGTGGTTAGCCTTCTTAGATGAAGCATTGTCAATTATTATTCATTTTTCACTAGTATTTCTTTCATCTTCATTTCTTTCTTTTTTCTTGCAATTTCATCCTAGAAGTAGAGAATATAGCTATAGTCTTAAATTTGAATGACTCCTGCTGGTTAGCCTTCTTAGATGAAGCATTGTCAATTATTATTCATTTTCACTAGTATTTCTTTCATCTTCATTTCTCTAGAGAATAACTGCCATCCATAAGAAGTCTAAAGAATAATATATATCCTAAATTTGAATGACTATCTGCTGGTTAGCCTTCTTAGATGAAGCATTGTCAATTATTATTCATTTTTCACTAGTATTTCTTTCATCTTCATTTCTCTTGCTTTTTATTGCAACTGCCATCCATAAGAAGTAGAAGTAGAGAATATAGCTATATGGCTAAATTTGAATGACTCCTGCTGGTTAGCCTTCTTAGATGAAGCATTGTCAATTATTATTCATTTTTCACTAGTATTTCTTTCATCTTCATTTCTCTTGCTTTTTTATTGCAACTGCCATCCATAAGAAGTATTGTAGAGAATATAGCTATATGGCTAAATTTGAATGACTCCTGCTGGTTAGCCTTCTTAGATGAAGCATTGTCAATTATTATTCATTTTCACTAGTATTTCTTTCATCTTCATTTCTATTTGCTTTTTTATTGCAACTGCCATCCATAAAAGTAGAAATAGAGAATATAGCTATATGGCTAAATTTGAATGACTCCTGCTGGTTAGCCATCTTAGATGAAGCATTGTCAATTATTATTCATTTTTCACTAGTATTTCTTTCATCTTCATTTCTCTTGCTTTTTATTGCAACTGCCATCCATAAGAAGTAGAAATAGAGAATATAGCTATATGGCTAAATTTGAATGACTCCTGCTGGTTAGCCTTCTTAGATGAAGCATTGTCAATTATTATTCATTTTCACTAGTATTTCTTTCATCTTCATTTTCTTGCTTTTTTATTGCAACTGCCATCCATAGTATTTCTTTCATGGCTAAATTTTCTGGTTTTCTTAGATGAAGCATTGTCAATTATTATTTTTTTCACTAGTATTTCTTTCATCTTCATTTCTCTTGCTTTTTATTGCAACTGCCATCCATAAGAAGTAGAAATAGAGAATATAGCTATATGGCTAAATTTGAATGACTCCTGCTGGTTAGCCTTCTTAGATGAAGCATTGTCAATTATTATTCATTTTTCACTAGTATTTCTTTCATCTTCATTTCTCTTGCTTTTTTATTGCAACTGCCATCCATAAGAAGTAGAAGTAGAAGAATTATATGGCTAAATTTGAATGACTCCTGCTGGTTAGCCTTCTTAACATTGTCAATTATTATTCATTTTTCACTAGTATTTCTTTCATCTTCATTTCTCTTGCTTTTTTATTGCAACTGCCATCCATTAGAAGTAGAGAATATAGCTAGGCTAAATTTGAATGACTCCTGCTGGTTAGCCTTCTTAGATGAAGCATTGTCAATTATTATTCATTTTCACTAGTATTTCTTTCATCTTCATTTCTCTTGCTTTTTTATTGCAACTGCCATCCATAAGAAGTAGAAGTAGAGAATATAGCTATATGGCTAAATTTGAATGACTCCTGCTGGTTAGCCTTCTTAGATGAAGCATTGTCAATTATTATTCATTTTTTCACTAGTATTTCTTTCATCTTCATTTCTCTTGCTTTTTTATTGCAACTGCCATCCATAAGAAGTAGAAATTTGAATATAGCTATAGCCTTCTTAATAAATTTGAATGACTCCTGCTGGTTAGCCATTTTCTTAGATGAAGCATTGTCAATTATTATTCATTTTTCACTAGTATTTTATTCATTTTCATCTTCATTTCTCTTGCTTTTTATTGCAACTGCCATCCATAAGAAGTAGAAGTAGAGAATATAGCTATATGGCTAAATTTGAATGACTCCTGCTGGTTAGCCTTCTTAGATGAAGCATTGTCAATTATTATTCATTTTTTCACTAGTATTTCTTTCATCTTCATTTCTCTTGCTTTTTTATTGCAACTGCCATCCATAAGAAGTAGAAGTAGAGAATATAGCTATATGGCTAAATTTGAATGACTCCTGCTGGTTAGCCTTCTTAGATGAAGCATTGCCAATTATTATTCATTTTTCACTAGTATTTCTTTCATCTTCATTTCTCTTGATTTTTATTGCAACTGCCATCCATAAGAAAAAGAAGTAGAGAATATAGAATATATATGGCTAAATTTGAATGACTCCTGCTGGTTAGCCTTCTTAGATGAAGCATTGTCAATTATTATTCATTTTTTCACTAGTATTTCTTTCATCTTCATTTCTCTTGCTTTTTTATTGCAACTGCCATCCATAAAAGTAGAAGTAGAGAATATAGCTATATGGCTAAATTTGAATGACTCCTGCTGGTTAGCCTTCTTAGATGAAGCATTGTCAATTATTATTCATTTTTCACTAGTATTTCTTTCATCTTCATTTCTCTTGCTTTTTATTGCAACTGCCATCCATAAGAAGTAGAAGTAGAGAATATAGCTATATGGCTAAATTTGAATGACTCCTGCTGGTTAGCCTTCTTAGATGAAGCATTGTCAATTATTATTCATTTTCACTAGTATTTCTTTCATCTTCATTTCTCTTGCTTTTTTATTGCAACTGCCATCCATAAAAGTAGAAGTAGAATATATATATCTAAATTTGAATGACTCCTGCTGGTTAGCCTTCTTAGATGAAGCATTGTCAATTATTATTCATTTTCAATAGTATTTCTTTCATCTTCATTTCTCTTGCTTTTTATTGCCTCCCATCCTTAGATAGAGAATAAGCTATTGTCAATTTGAATTACTTCTGGTTTTTCTTCTTAGATATTTCACTAATTATTTTCATTCTTCATTTCTTTCTTTCAATTTTTATTGCAATTGCCATCCATCATCCATAAGAAGTAGAAGTAGAGAATATAGCTATATGGCTAAATTTGAATGACTCCTGCTGGTTAGCCTTCTTAGATGAAGCATTGTCAATTATTATTCATTTTTCACTTTCTTTCATCTTATTTCTTTCATCTTCATTTCTCTTGCTTTTTATTGCAACTGCCATCCATAAGAATTGTATTAATTCAGAGAATATAGCTATATGGCTAAATTTGAATGACTCCTGCTGGTTAGCCTTCTTAGATGAAGCATTGTCAATTATTATTCATTTTTCACTAGTATTTCTTTCATCTTCATTTCTCTTGCTTTTTTATTGCATTTGCCATCCATAAGAAGTAGAAGTAGAGAATATAGCTATATGGCTAAATTTGAATGACTCCTGCTGGTTAGCCTTCTTAGATGAAGCATTGTCAATTATTATTCATTTTTCACTAGTATTTCTTTCATCTTCATTTCTCTTGCTTTTTATTGCAACTGCCATCCATAAGAAGTAGAAATAGAGAATATAGCTATATGGCTAAATTTGAATGACTCCTGCTGGTTAGCCTTCTTAGATGAAGCATTGTCAATTATTATTCATTTTTCACTAGTATTTCTTTCATCTTCATTTCTCTTGCTTTTTATTGCAACTGCCATCCATAAGAAGTAGAAGTAGAGAATATAGCTATATGGCTAAATTTGAATGACTCCTGCTGGTTAGCCTTCTTAGATGAAGCATTGTCAATTATTATTCATTTTCACTAGTATTTCTTTCATCTTCATTTCTCTTGCTTTTTATTGCAACTGCCATCCATAAGAAGTAGAAGTAGAGAATATAGCTATATGGCTAAATTTGAATGACTCCTGCTGGTTAGCCTTCTTAGATGAAGCATTGTCAATTATTATTCATTTTTCACTAGTATTTCTTTCATCTTCATTTCTCTTTCTTTTTATTGCTTTTTGCCATCCATAAGAAGTAGAAGTAGAGAATATAGCTATATGGCTAAATTTGAATGACTCCTGCTGGTTAGCCTTCTTAGATGAAGCATTGTCAATTATTATTCATTTTTCACTAGTATTTCTTTCATCTTCATTTCTCTTGCTTTTTTTATTGCAACTGCCATCCATAAGAAGTAGAAGTAGAGAATATAGCTATATGGCTAAATTTGAATGACTCCTGCTGGTTAGCCTTCTTAGATGAAGCATTGTCAATTATTATTCATTTTCACTAGTATTTCTTTCATCTTCATTTCTCTTGCTTTTTTATTTGCCATCCATAAGAAGTATTTAGCTATTTCTAAATTTGAATGACTCCTGCTGGTTAGCCTTCTTAGATGAAGCATTGTCAATTATTATTCATTTTTTAGTATTTCTTTCATCTTCATTTCTCTTGCTTTTTTATTGCAACTGCCATCCATAAGAAGTAGAAAGTAGAGAATATAGCTATATGGCTAAATTTGAATGACTCCTGCTGGTTAGCCTTCTTAGATGAAGCATTGTCAATTATTATTCATTTTTCACTAGTATTTCTTTCATCTTCATTTCTCTTGCTTTTTTATTGCAACTGCCATCCATAAGAAGTAGAAGTAGAGAATATAGCTATATGGCTAAATTTGAATGACTCCTGCTGGTTAGCCTTCTTAGATGAAGCATTGTCAATTATTATTCATTTTTCACTAGTATTTCTTTCATCTTCATTTCTCTTGCTTTTTTTATTGCAACTGCCATCCATAAGAAGTAGAAGTAGAGAATATAGCTATATGGCTAAATTTGAATGACTCCTGCTGGTTAGCCTTCTTAGATGAAGCATTGTCAATTATTATTCATTTTTCACTAGTATTTCTTTCATCTTCATTTCTCTTGCTTTTTATTGCAACTCCATCCATCCATAAGCTAAATTTGAATGAATTCTTAGATGAAGATTGTCAATTATTATTCATTTTTTCACTAGTATTTCTTTCATCTTAGCTTTTTATATGGCTAAATTTGAATGACTCCTGCTGGTTAGCCTTCTTAGATGAAGCATTGTCAATTATTATTCATTTTTCACTAGTATTTCTTTCATCTTCATTTCTCTTGCTTTTTATTGCAACTGCCATCCATAAGAAGTAGAAGTAGAGAATATAGCTATATGGCTAAATTTGAATGACTCCTGCTGGTTAGCCTTCTTAGATGAAGCATTGTCAATTATTATTCATTTTTCACTAGTATTTTTTTCATCTTCATTTCTCTTGCTTTTTATTGCAACTCCCATCCATAAGAAGTAGAAGTAGAGAATATAGCTATATGGCTAAATTTGAATGACTCCTGCTGGTTAGCCTTCTTAGATGAAGCATTGTCAATTATTATTCATTTTTCACTAGTATTTCTTTCATCTTCATTTCTCTTTCTCTTGCCATTTTTATTGCATATATGCCATCCATAATGAAGCATTGTCAATTATTATTCATTTTTCACTAGTATTTCATTTTCAGAGAATATATCCTATAGCTATATGGCTAAATTTGAATGACTCCTTCATGGTTAGCCTTCTTAGATGAAGCCATTGAATATCAATTATTATTCATTTTTCACTAGTATTTCTTTCATCTTCATTTCTCTTGCTTTTTTATTGCAACTGCCATCCATAAGAAGTAGAAGTAGAGAATATAGCTATATGGCTAAATTTGAATGACTCCTGCTGGTTAGCCTTCTTAGATGAAGCATTGTCAATTATTATTCATTTTTCACTAGTATTTCTTTCATCTTCATTTCTCTTCTTTTTTATTGCAACTGCCATCCATAAGAAGTAGAAGTAGAGAATATAGCTATATGGCTAAATTTGAATGACTCCTGCTGGTTAGCCTTCTTAGATGAAGCATTTTCAATTATTATTCATTTTTCACTAGTATTTCTTTCATCTTCATTTCTCTTGCTTTTTTATTGCAACTGCCATCCATAAGAAGTAGAAGTAGAGAATATAGCTATATGGCTAAATTTGAATGACTCCTGCTGGTTAGCCTTCTTAGATGAAGCATTGTCAATATTATTCATTTTTTCACTAGTATTTCTTTCATCTTCATTTCTCTTGCTTTTTATTGCAACTGCCATCCATAAGAAGTAGAAGTAGAGAATATAGCTATATGGCTAAATTTGAATGACTCCTGCTGGTTAGCCTTCTTAGATGAAGCATTGTCAATTATTATTCATTTTTCACTAGTATTTCTTTCATCTTCATTTCTCTTGCTTTTTATTGCAACTGCCATCCATAAGAAGTAGAAGTAGAGAATATAGCTATATGGCTAAATTTGAATGACTCCTGCTGGTTAGCCTTCTTAGATGAAGCATTGTCAATTATTATTCATTTTTCACTAGTATTTCTTTCATCTTCATTTCTCTTTTTTTTTTATTGCAACTGCCATCCATAAGAAGTAGAAAGCTATAGCTAAAGAAATATAGCTATATGGCTAAATTTTCATTTGACTAGTATTTCTTTCATTTCATTTCTTAGATGAATCCATAATTGTCAATTATTATTCATTTTTCACTAGTATTTCTTTCATCTTCATTTCTCTTGCTTTTTGCTTTTTTTGCAACTGCCATCCATAAGAAGTAGAAGTAGAGAATATAGCTATATGGCTAAATTTGAATGACTCCTGCTGGTTAGCCTTCTTAGATGAAGCATTGTCAATTATTATTCATTTTTCACTAGTATTTCTTTCATCTTCATTTTCTCTTGCTTTTTATTGCAACTGCCATCCATAAAAGTAGAAGTAGAGAATATAGCTATATGGCTAAATTTGAATGACTCCTGCTGGTTAGCCTTCTTAGATGAAGCATTGTCAATTATTATTCATTTTTCACTAGTATTTCTTTCATCTTCATTTCTCTTGCTTTTTTATTGCAACTGCCATCCATAATAAGTAGAAGTAGAGAATATAGCTATATGGCTAAATTTGAATGACTCCTGCTGGTTAGCCTTCTTAGATGAAGCATTGTCAATTATTATTCATTTTTCACTAGTATTTCTTTCATCTTCATTTCTCTTGCTTTTTATTGCAAGCCATCCATAAGAAGTTAGAGAATATAGCTATCTTAAATTTGAATGACTCCTGCTGGTTAGCCTTCTTAGATGAAGCATTGTCAATTATTATTCATTTTCACTAGTATTTCTTTCATCTTCATTTCTCTTGTTTTTTTATTGCAACTGCCATCCATAAGAAGTAAAGTAGAGAATATAGCTATAATAAATTTGAATGATTCCTGCTGGTTAGCCTTCTTAGATGAAGCATTGTCAATTATTATTCATTTTTCACTAGTATTTCTTTCATCTTCATTTCTCTTGCTTTTTTTATTGCAACTGCCATCCATAAGAAGTAGAAGTAGAGAATATAGCTATATGGCTAAATTTGAATGACTCCTGCTGGTTAGCCTTCTTAGATGAAGCATTGTCAATTATTATTCATTTTTCACTAGTATTTCTTTCATCTTCATTTCTCTTGCTTTTTTATTGCAACTGCCATCCATAAGAAGTAGAAGTAGAGAATATAGCTATATGGCTAAATTTGAATGACTCCTGCTGGTTAGCCTTCTTAGATGAAGCATTGTCAATTATTATTCATTTTTCACTAGTATTTCTTTCATCTTCATTTCTCTTGCTTTTTATTGCAACTGCCATCCATAAGAAGTAGAAGTAGAGAATATAGCTATATGGTTAAATTTGAATGACTCCTGCTGGTTAGCCTTCTTAGATGAAGCATTGTCAATTATTATTCATTTTTCATTAGTATTTCTTTCATTCAACTCCATCCATAAGAATAGAAGTAGAATAAGTCTAGCTAAAGAATTTTCACTAGTACTCCTTTGGTTTTCATCATTTCATTATTATTCATTTTTCACTAGTATTTCTTTCATCTTCATTTCTCTTGCTTTTTATTGCCATCCATAAGAAGTAGAAGTAGAGAATATAGCTATATGGCTAAATTTGAATGACTCCTGCTGGTTAGCCTTCTTAGATGAAGCATTGTCAATTATTATTCATTTTTCACTAGTATTTCTTTCATCTTCATTTCTCTTGCTTTTTTTATTGCAACTGCCATCCATAAGAAGTAGAAGTAGAGAATATAGCTATATGGCTAAATTTGAATGACTCCTGCTGGTTAGCCTTCTTAGATGAAGCATTGTCAATTATTATTCATTTTTCACTAGTATTTCTTTCATCTTCATTTCTCTTGCTTTTTTATTGCAACTGCCATCCATAAGAAGTAGAAGTAGAGAATATAGCTATATGGCTAAATTTGAATGACTCCTGCTGGTTAGCCTTCTTAGATGAAGCATTGTCAATTATTATTCATTTTTCACTAGTATTTCTTTCATCTTCATTTCTCTTGCTTTTTTATTGCAACTGCCATCCATAAGAAGTAGAAGTAGAGAATATAGCTATATGGCTAAATTTGAATGACTCCTGCTGGTTAGCCTTCTTAGATGAAGCATTGTCAATTATTATTCATTTTTCACTAGTATTTCTTTCATCTTCATTTCTCTTGCTTTTTATTGCAACTGCCATCCATAAGTAAGAAGTAGAGAATATAGCTATATGGCTAAATTTGAATGACTCCTGCTGGTTAGCCTTCTTAGATGAAGCATTGTCAATTATTATTCATTTTTCACTAGTATTTCTTTCATCTTCATTTCTCTTGCTTTTTTTTATTGCAACTGCCATCCATAAGAAGTAGAAGTAGAGAATATAGCTATATGGCTAAATTTGAATGACTCCTGCTGGTTAGCCTTCTTAGATGAAGCATTGTCAATTATTATTCATTTTTCACTAGTATTTCTTTTCTTCATTTTCATTTCTTTTTATTGCAACTTTTTTATTGCAAGAATATAGCCATCCATTTGAAGACTCCTGCTGGTTAGCCTTCTTAGAGAATATTGTCTATATTATTAAATTTGAATGATTTTTCTTTCATCTTCATTTCTCTTGCTTTTTAGCCTGCCATCTTAGATGCTAAATTTGAAAGCATTGAAGCATTCAATTATTATTCATTTTCACTAGTATTTCTTTCATCTTCATTTCTCTTGCTTTTTTATTGCAACTGCCATCCATAAGAAGTAGAAGTAGAGAATATAGCTATATGGCTAAATTTGAATGACTCCTGCTGGTTAGCCTTCTTAGATGAAGCATTGTCAATTATTATTCATTTTTCACTAGTATTTCATTTTTCATCTTCATTTCTCTTGCTTTTTATTGCAACTGCCATCCATAAGAAGTAGAATAGAGAATATAGCTATATGGCTAAATTTGAATGACTCCTGCTGGTTAGCCTTCTTAGATGAAGCATTGTCAATTATTATTCATTTTTCACTAGTATTTCTTTCATCTTCATTTCTCTTTTTTTTTTGCAATTGCATCCATAAGAAGTTAGAGAATATAGCTATATGGCTAAATTTGAATGACTCCTGCTGGTTAGCCTTCTTAGATGAAGCATTGTCAATTATTATTCATTTTTTCACTAGTATTTCTTTCATCTTCATTTCTCTTGCTTTTTATTGCAACTGCCATCCATAAGAATAGAAGTAGAGAATATAGCTATATGGCTAAATTTGAATGACTCCTGCTGGTTAGCCTTCTTAGATGAAGCATTGTCAATTATTATTCATTTTTCACTAGTATTTCTTTCATCTTCATTTCTCTTGCTTTTTATTGCAACTCCCATCCATAAGAAGTAGAAGTAGAGAATATAGCTATATGGCTAAATTTGAATGACTCCTGCTGGTTAGCCTTCTTAGATGAAGCATTGTCAATTATTATTCATTTTTCACTAGTATTTCTTTCATCTTCATTTCTCTTGCTTTTTATTGCAACTCCCATCCATAAGAAGTAATAGAGAATATAGCTATATTGTCAATTATTAAATTTGAATGACTCCTTATTGCAACTCCCATCCTGGTTAGCCTTCTTAGATGAAGCATTGTCAATTATTATTCATTTTTTCATTAGTATTTATTTTCATCTTCATTTCTCTTGCTTTTTTATTGCAACTGCCATCCATAAGAAGTAGAAGTAGAGAATATAGCTATATGGCTAAATTTGAATGACTCCTGCTGGTTAGCCTTCTTAGATGAAGCATTGTCAATTATTATTCATTTTTCACTAGTATTTCTTTCATCTTCATTTCTCTTGCTTTTTTATTGCAACTGCCATCCATAAGAAGTAGAAGTAGAGAATATAGCTATATGGCTAAATTTGAATGACTCCTGCTGGTTAGCCTTCTTAGATGAAGCATTGTCAATTATTATTCATTTTTCACTAGTATTTCTTTCATCTTCATTTCTCTTGCTTTTTTTATTGCAACTCCCATCCATAAGAAGTAGAAGTAGAGAATATAGCTATATGGCTAAATTTGAATGACTCCTGCTGGTTAGCCTTCTTAGATGAAGCATTGTCAATTATTATTCATTTTTCACTAGTATTTCTTTCATCTTCATTTCTCTTGCTTTTTATTGCAACTGCCATCCATAAGAAGTAGAAGTAGCTAAATTTGAATGATAGCCTTCTTAGATGAAGCATTGTCAATTATTATTCATTTTTCACTAGTATTTCTTTATCTTCATTTCTCTTGCTTTTTTATTGCAACTCCCATCCATAAGAAGTAGAATAGAGAATATAGCTATGATCTAAATTTTTAAATGACTCCTGCTGGTTAGCCTTCTTAGATGAAGCATTGTCAATTATTATTCATTTTTCACTAGTATTTCATTTTTCATCTTCATTTCTCTTGCTTTTTATTGCAACTGCCATCCATAAGAAGTAGAAGTAGAGAATATAGCTATATGGCTAAATTTGAATGACTCCTGCTGGTTAGCCTTCTTAGATGAAGCATTGTCAATTATTATTCATTTTTCACTAGTATTTCTTTCATCTTCATTTCTCTTGCTTTTTTTTATTGCAACTGCCATCCATGAAAGCCTTCTTAGATGAAAGTCAATTATTATTCATTTTCACTAGAAGTAGAGAATATAGCTATATGGCTAAATTTGAATGACTCCTGCTGGTTAGCCTTCTTAGATGAAGCATTGTCAATTATTATTCATTTTTCACTAGTATTTCTTTCATCTTCATTTCTCTTGCTTTTTTATTGCAACTGCCATCCATAAGAAGTAGAAGTAGAGAATATAGCTATATGGCTAAATTTGAATGACTCCTGCTGGTTAGCCTTCTTAGATGAAGCATTGTCAATTATTATTCATTTTTTCACTAGTATTTCTTTCATCTTCATTTCTCTTGCTTTTTATTGCAACTCCCATCAATTATTATTCATTTTTTCACTAGTATTTCTTTTATTTTTCTAGTATTTCTTTTCTTCTTGCTTTTTTATTGCAACTCCCATCCATAAGAAGTAGAAGTAGAGAATATAGCTATATGGCTAAATTTGAATGACTCCTGCTGGTTAGCCTTCTTAGATGAAGCATTGTCAATTATTATTCATTTTTCACTAGTATTTCTTTCATCTTCATTTCTCTTGCTTTTTATTGCAACTGCCATCCATAAGAAGTAGAAGTAGAGAATATAGCTATATGGCTAAATTTGAATGACTCCTGTTGCCTTCTTAGATTAGCCTTTTCTTAGATGAACTCCCCATCCATTGTCAATTATTATTCATTTTTCACTAGTATTTATTTTCATTTTTTTCATTTCATCTTCTTTCTTGCTTTTTATTGCAACTCCCATCCATAAGAAGTAGAATAGAGAATATAGCTATATGGCTAAATTTGAATGACTCCTGCTGGTTAGCCTTCTTAGATGAAGCATTGTCAATTATTATTCATTTTTCACTAGTATTTCTTTCATCTTCATTTCTCTTGCTTTTTATTGCAACTGCCATCCATAAGAAGTAGCTATATGGCTAAAGAATAGAGAATATAGCAATTATTATTATTTTTATGGCTAAATTTGAATGACTCCTGCTGGTTAGCCTTCTTAGATGAAGCATTGTCAATTATTATTCATTTTTCACTAGTATTTCTTTCATCTTCATTTCTCTTGCTTTTTATTGCAACTCCCATCCATAAGAAGTAGAAGTAGAGAATATAGCTATATGGCTAAATTTGAATGACTCCTGCTGGTTAGCCTTCTTAGATGAAGCATTGTCAATTATTATTCATTTTCACTAGTATTTCTTTCATCTTCATTTCTCTTGCTTTTTATTGCAACTGCCATCCATAAGAAGTAGAAGTAGAGAATATAGCTATATGGCTAAATTTGAATGACTCCTGCTGGTTAATTTCTTAGATGAAGCATTGTCAATTATTATTCATTTTTCACTAGTATTTCTTTCATCTTCATTTCTCTTGCTTTTTATTGCAACTGCCATCCATAAGAAGTAGAAGTAGAGAATATAGCTATATGGCTAAATTTGAATGACTCCTGCTGGTTAGCCTTCTTAGATGAAGCATTGTCAATTATTATTCATTTTTCACTAGTATTTTTTCATCTTCATTTCTCTTGCTTTTTATTGCAACTGCCATCCATAAGAGTAGAGAATATATCTTATGGCTAAAGAGAATGACTCCTGTTGGTTAGCCTTCTTAGATGAAGCATTGTCAATTATTAATTTTTGAATATTTCTTTCATCTTCATTTCTCTTGCTTTTTGGTTAGCCATCCATAAGAAGTAGAAGTAGAGAATATAGCTATGCTAAATTTGCATTGTTAATTCTTAGATTCAATTATTTTCATTTTTCACTAGTATTTCTTTCATCTTCATTTCTCTTGCTTTTTTTTATTGCAACTGCCATCCAGAAAGAAGTAGAATAGAGAATATAGCTATATGGCTAAATTTGAATGACTCCTGCTGGTTAGCCTTCTTAGATGAAGCATTGTCAATTATTATTCATTTTTCACTAGTATTTCTTTCATCTTCATTTCTCTTGCTTTTTATTGCAACTGCCATCCATAAGAAGTAGAAGTAGAGAATATAGCTATATGGCTAAATTTGAATGACTCCTGCTGGTTAGCCTTCTTAGATGAAGCATTGTCAATTATTATTCATTTTTCACTAGTATTTCTTTCATCTTCATTTCTCTTGCTTTTTTATTGCAACTGCCATCCATAAGAAGTAGAAGTAGAGAAATAGCTATATGGCTAAATTTGAATGACTCCTGCTGGTTAGCCTTCTTAGATGAAGCATTGTCAATTATTATTCATTTTTCACTAGTATTTCTTTCATCTTCATTTCTCTTGCTTTTTATTGCAACTCCCATCCATAAAGAATAGAAGATAGAGAATATAGCATTTTTATATGGCTAAATTTGAATGACTCCTGCTGGTTAGCCTTCTTAGATGAAGCATTGTCAATTATTATTCATTTTTCACTAGTATTTCTTTCATCTTCATTTCTCTTGCTTTTTTATTGCAACTCCCATCCATAAGAAGTAGAAGTAGAGAATATAGCTATATGGCTAAATTTGAATGACTCCTGCTGGTTAGCCTTCTTAGATGAAGCATTGTCAATTATTATTCTTTTTTTTCACTAGTATTTCTTTCATCTTCATTTCTCTTGCTTTTTTATTGCAACTGCCATCCATAAGAAGTAGAAGTAGAGAATATAGCTATATGGCTAAATTTGAATGACTCCTGCTGGTTAGCCTTCTTAGATGAAGCATTGTCAATTATTATTCATTTTTCACTAGTATTTCTTTCATCTTCATTTCTCTTGCTTTTTATTGCAACTGCCATCCATAAGAAGTAGAAGAAGAATATAGAGAATATAGCTGGTTATATGGCAATTAAATTTTTTTGAATGACTCCTGCTGGTTATGCCTTCTTAGATGAAGCATTGTCAATTATTATTCATTTTTCACTAGTATTTCTTTCATCTTCATTTCTCTTGCTTTTTTTATTGCAACTGCCATCCATAAGAAGTAGAATAGAGAATATAGCTATATGGCTAAATTTGAATGACTCCTGCTGGTTAGCCTTCTTAGATGAAGCATTGTCAATTATTATTCATTTTTTCACTAGTATTTCTTTCATCTTCATTTCTCTTGCTTTTTTATTGCAACTGCCATCCATAAGAAGTAGAAGTAGAGAATATAGCTATATGGCTAAATTTGAATGACTCCTGCTGGTTAGCCTTCTTAGATGAAGCATTGTCAATTATTATTCATTTTTCACTAGTATTTCTTTCATCTTCATTTTCTTGCTTTTTTATTGCAACTCCCATCCATAAGAAGTAGAAGTAGAGAATATAGCTATATGGCTAAATTTGAATGACTCCTGCTGGTTAGCCTTCTTAGATGAAGCATTGTCAATTATTATTCATTTTTTCACTAGTATTTCTTTTCATCTTCATTTCTCTTGCTTTTTATTGCAACTGCCATCCATAAGAAGTAGAAGTAGAGAATATAGCTATATGGCTAAATTTGAATGACTCCTGCTGGTTAGCCTTCTTAGATGAAGCATTGTCAATTATTATTCATTTTTCACTAGTATTTCTTTCATCTTCATTTCTCTTGCTTTTTTTTTTGCCATCCATGCAAAGTAGAGAATATATCCATATTAAATTTGAATGACTCCTGCTAGTTAGCCTTCTTAGATGAAGCATTGTCAATTATTATTCATTTTTATAGCTTTCATCTTCATTTCTCTTGCTTTTTATTGCAACTCCCATCCTAAATTTGAATTTGACTCCTGCTGGTTAGCCTTCTTAGATGAAGCATTGTCAATTATTATTCATTTTTCACTAGTATTTCTTTCATCTTCATTTCTCTCTTTTTTTTATTGCAACTCCCTTCTTAGATCCATTGTCAATTATTATTCATTTTTCACTAGTATTTCTTTCATCTTCATTTCTCTTGCTTTTTTATTGCAACTCCCATCCATAAGAAAGTAGAGAATATAGCTATATGGCTAAATTTGAATGACTCCTGCTGGTTAGCCTTCTTAGATGAAGCATTGTCAATTATTATTCATTTTTCACTAGTATTTTTTCATCTTATTTCTCTTGTAACTCCATCCATAAGAAGTAGAAATAGAGAATATAGCTATTCTAAATTTGAATGATCTTCTGGTTAGCCTTCTTAGATCATTGTCAATTATTATTCATTTTTCACTAGTATTTCTTTCATCTTCATTTCTCTTGCTTTTTTTGCAACTGCCATCCATAAGAAGTAGAATAGAGAATATAGCTATATGGCTAAATTTGAATGACTCCTGCTGGTTAGCCTTCTTAGATGAAGCATTGTCAATTATTATTCATTTTTCACTAGTATTTCTTTCATCTTCATTTCTCTTGCTTTTTATTGCAACTCCCATCCATAAGAAGTAGAAGTAGAGAATATAGCTATATGGCTAAATTTGAATGACTCCTGCTGGTTAGCCTTCTTAGATGAAGCATTGTCAATTATTATTATTTTTTCACTAGTATTTCTTTCATCTTCATTTCTCTTGCTTTTTATTGCAACTGCCATCCATAAGAAGTAGAAGTAGAGAATATAGCTATATGGCTAAATTTGAATGACTCCTGCTGGTTAGCCTTCTTAGATGAAGCATTGTCAATTATTATTCATTTTTCACTAGTATTTCTTTCATCTTCATTTCTCTTGCTTTTTTTATTGCAACTCCCATCCATAAGAAGTAGAAGTAGAGAATATAGCTATATGGCTAAATTTGAATGACTCCTGCTGGTTAGCCTTCTTAGATGAAGCATTGTCAATTATTATTCATTTTTCACTAGTATTTTTTTCATCTTCATTTCTCTTGCTTTTTTATTGCAACTCCCATCCATAAGAAGTAGAAGTAGAGAATATAGCTATATGGCTAAATTTGAATGACTCCTGCTGGTTAGCCTTCTTAGATGAAGCATTGTCAATTATTATTCATTTTTCACTAGTATTTCTTTCATCTTCATTTCTCTTGCTTTTTTATTGCAACTCCCATCCATAAGAAGTAGAAGTAGAGAATATAGCTATATGGCTAAATTTGAATGACTCCTGCTGGTTGCTTCTTAGATGCATTGTCAATTATTATTCATTTTTTAGTATTTCTTTCATCTTCATTTCTTAGATTGCAACTCCCATTGTCAATTATTATTCATTTTTTCTGGTTAGCCTTCTTAGATATTGTCAATTATTTTCATTTTTCTAGTATTTCTTTCATTTCTCTTGCTTTTTTTTATTGCAACTGCCATCCATTAAGAAGCCTTCTTATTGTCAATTATTATTCATTTTTCACTAGTATTTCTTTCATCTTAGAGAATATATAGCTATATGGCTAAATTTGAATGACTCCTGCTGGTTAGCCTTCTTAGATGAAGCATTGTCAATTATTATTCATTTTTCACTAGTATTTCTTTCATCTTCATTTCTCTTGCTTTTTTTATTGCAACTGCCATCCATAAGAAGTAGAAGTAGAGAATATAGCTATATGGCTAAATTTGAATGACTCCTGCTGGTTAGCCTTCTTAGATGAAGCATTGTCAATTATTATTCATTTTTCACTAGTATTTCTTTCATCTTCATTTCTCTTGCTTTTTTTATTGCAACTCCCATCCATAAGAAGTAGAAGTAGAGAATATAGCTATATGGCTAAATTTGAATGACTCCTGCTGGTTAGCCTTCTTAGATGAAGCATTGTCAATTATTATTCATTTTTCACTAGTATTTCTTTCATCTTTTTCATTTCTCTTGCTTTTTTATTGCAACTCCCATCCATAAGAAGTAGAAGTAGAGAATATAGCTATATGGCTAAATTTGAATGACTCCTGCTGGTTAGCCTTCTTAGATGAAGCATTGTCAATTATTATTCATTTTTCACTAGTATTTCTTTCATCTTCATTTCTCTTGCTTTTTTTTATTGCAACTCCATCCATAAGAAGAAGTAGAAGAATATAGCTATATGGCTAAATTTGAATGAAGCCTTCTTAGATGAAGCATTGTCAATTATTATTCATTTTCACTAGTATTTCTTTCATCTTCATTTCTTTTGCTTTTTATTGCAACTCCCATCCATAAGAATAAGAGAATATAGCTATATGGCTAAATTTGAATGACTCCTGCTGGTTAGCCTTCTTAGATGAAGCATTGTCAATTATTATTCATTTTTCACTAGAATCTTGATTTCTCTTGCTTTTTGGTTAGCCATCCATTAGATGAAGAATATAGCATTGTCAATTGAATTATTCTGGTTTTTCTTAGATGAAGCATTTCAATTATTATTCATTTTTCTTCATTTTTTTTCTTTCATTTTTTTTTGCAACTGCCATCCATAAGAAGTAGAAGTAGAGAATATAGCTATATGGCTAAATTTGAATGACTCCTGCTGGTTAGCCTTCTTAGATGAAGCATTGTCAATTATTATTCATTTTTCACTAGTATTTCTTTCATCTTCATTTCTCTTGCTTTTTATTGCAACTCCCATCCATAAGAAGTAGAAGTAGAGAATATAGCTATATGGCTAAATTTGAATGACTCCTGCTGGTTAGCCTTCTTAGATGAAGCATTGTCAATTATTATTCATTTTTCACTAGTATTTCTTTCATCTTCATTTCTCTTGCTTTTTTATTGCAACTCCCATCCATAAGAAGTAGAAGTAGAGAATATAGCTATATGGCTAAATTTGAATGACTCCTGCTGGTTAGCCTTCTTAGATGAAGCATTGTCAATTATTATTCATTTTTCACTAGTATTTCTTTCATCTTCATTTCTCTTGCTTTTTTATTGCAACTCCCATCCATAAGAAATATCCCATCCATAAGAAGTAGAGCCTTCTTAGATGAAGAGTCAATATATTCTATATTTCACTAAATTTGATCTTCATTTCTCTTGCTTTTTTTAGCCTTCTTAGATGAAGCATTGTCAATTATTATTCATTTTTCACTAGTATTTTATTTTCATCTTCATTTCTCTTTCATCTTCATTTTCTTGCTTTTTGCAATTGCAACTGCCATCCATAAGAAGTAGAAGTAGAGAATATAGCTATATGGCTAAATTTGAATGACTCCTGCTGGTTAGCCTTCTTAGATGAAGCATTGTCAATTATTATTCATTTTTCACTAGTATTTCTTTCATCTTCATTTTCTCTTGCTTTTTATTGCAACTCCCATCCATAAGAAGTAGAAGTAGAGAATATAGCTATATGGCTAAATTTGAATGACTCCTGCTGGTTATTTGAATGACTCCTGCTGGTTAGGCTTCTTAGATGAAGCATTGTCAATTATTATTCATTTTTCACTAGTATTTCTTTCATCTTCATTTCTCTTGCTTTTTATTGCAACTCCCATCCATAAGAAGTACAAGTAGAGAATATAGCTATATGGCTAAATTTGAATGACTCCTGCTGGTTAGCCTTCTTAGATGAAGCATTGTCAATTATTATTCATTATTTTTTCACTAGTATTTCTTTCATCTTCATTTCTCTTGTCAATTATTATTTTTTTGTATTTCTTTCAACTGCAACTGCCATCCATAAGAAGTAGAAGTAGAGAATATAGCTATATGGCTAAATTTGAATGACTCCTGCTGGTTAGCCTTCTTAGATGAAGCATTGTCAATTATTATTCATTTTTCACTAGTATTTCTTTCATCTTCATTTCTCTTGCTTTTTATTGCAACTGCCATCCATAAGAATTAGAACTAGAGAATATAGCTATATGGCTAAATTTGAATGACTCCTGCTGGTTAGCCATCTTAGATGAAGCATTGTCAATTATTATTCATTTTTCACTAGTATTTCTTTCATCTTCATTTCTCTTGCTTTTTATTGCAACTGCCATCCATAAGAAGTAGAAGTAGAGAATATAGCTATATGGCTAAATTTGAATGACTAAATTTGAATGTCAATTATTATTCATTTTTCACTAGTATTTCTTTCATCTTCATTTCTCTTGGTTAGTAAGAAGTAGAGAATATTCTTAGATGAAACTCCTGCATTGTCAATTATTATTCATTTTTCACTAGTATTTCTTTCATCTTCATTTCTCTTGCTTTTTTTATTGCAACTCCCATCCATAAGAAGTAGAAGTAGAGAATATAGCTATATGGCTAAATTTGAATGACTCCTGCTGGTTAGCCTTCTTAGATGAAGCATTGTCAAATTATTCATTCATTTTTCACTAGTATTTCTTTCATCTTCATTTCTCTTGCTTTTTTATTGCAACTCCCATCCATAAGAAGTAGAAGTAGAGAATATAGCTATATGGCTAAATTTGAATGTTACTCCATTGTCAATTATTATTCATTTTTTCACTAGTATTTCTTTCATCTTAGATGAACTCCCATCCATTGTAAATTTGAATTATTATTCATTTTTTCACTAGAATATATTTGCTGGTTAGCCTTCTTAGATTTCATCTTCTAGTATTTCTTTCTTTCATTTTTTTATTGCAACTGCCATCCATAAGAAGTAGAAGTAGAGAATATAGCTATATGGCTAAATTTGAATGACTCCTGCTGGTTAGCCTTCTTAGATGAAGCATTGTCAATTATTATTCATTTTCACTAGTATTTCTTTCATCTTCATTTCTCTTGCTTTTTTTATTGCAACTGCCATCCATAAGAAGTAGAATAGAGAATATAGCTATATGGCTAAATTTGAATGACTCCTGCTGGTTAGCCTTCTTAGATGAAGCATTGTCAATTATTATTCATTTTTTCACTAGTATTTCTTTCATCTTCATTTCTCTTGCTTTTTATTGCAACTGCCATCCATAAGAAGTAGAAGTAGAGAATATAGCTATATGGCTAAATTTGAATGACTCCTGCTGGTTAGCCTTCTTAGATGAAGCATTGTCAATTATTATTCATTTTTCACTAGTATTTCTTTCATCTTCATTTCTCTTGCTTTTTATTGCAACTCCCATCCATAAAGTAGTAATATAGCTATATGGCTAAATTTGAATGATCCTGCTGGTTAGCCTTCTTAGATGAAGCATTGTCAAATTATTCAACTGATCTTCATTTCTCTTGCTTTTTATTGCCTGCCATCCATTAGATGAAGCTATTGTCAATTTGAATTATTCATTTTTCACATTGTCAATTATTATTCATTTTTCTAGTATTTCTTTCATTTCATTTCTCTTGCTTTTTATTGCAACTCCCATCCATAAGAAGTAGAAGTAGAGAATATAGCTATATATGGCTAAATTTGAATGACTCTGCTGGTTGCCTTCTTAGATGAAGCATTGTAGTATTTCTTTCATCTTCATTTCTCTTCTTAGATGAAGAATTATCAATTATTATTCATTTTTCACTAGTATTTTCATTTTTCATCTTCATTTCTCTTGCTTTTTATTGCAACTCCCATCCATAAGAAGTAGAAGTAGAGAATATAGCTATATGGCTAAATTTGAATGACTCCTGCTGGTTAGCCTTCTTAGATGAAGCATTGTCAATTATTATTCATTTTTCACTAGTATTTCTTTCATCTTCATTTCTCTTGCTTTTTTATTGCAACTCCCATCCATAAGAAGTAGAAGTAGAGAATATAGCTATATGGCTAAATTTGAATGACTCCTGCTGGTTAGCCTTCTTAGATGAAGCATTGTCAATTATTATTCATTTTTCACTAGTATTTCTTTCATCTTCATTTCTCTTGCTTTTTTTTTATTGCAACTCCCATCCATAAGAAGTAGAAGTAGAGAATATAGCTATATATTCATTTTTAAATTTGAATGACTCCTGCTGGTTGCTGGTTATGCCTTCTTAGATGAAGCATTGTCAATTATTATTCATTTTTCACTAGTATTTCTTTCATCTTCATTTCTCTTGCTTTTTTATTGCAACTGCCATCCATAAGAAGTAGAAGTAGAGAATATAGCTATATGGCTAAATTTGAATGACTCCTGCTGGTTAGCCTTCTTAGATGAAGCATTGTCAATTATTATTCATTTTTCACTAGTATTTCTTTCATCTTCATTTCTCTTGCTTTTTTATTGCAACTCCCATCCATAAGAAGTAGAAGAATATAGCTATAGCTAAAATATAGCTATAGATGGCATAAATTTTGAATGATCTTCATTTCCTTGCTGGTTAGCCTATCTTAGATGAAGCATTGTCAATTATTATTCATTATTTTTTCACTAGTATTTCTTTCATCTTCATTTCTCTTGCTTTTTATTGCAACTCCCATCCATAAGAAGTAGAAGTAGAGAATATAGCTATATGGCTAAATTTGAATGACTCCTGCTGGTTAGCCTTCTTAGATGAAGCATTGTCAATTATTATTCATTTTTCACTAGTATTTCTTTCATCTTCATTTCTCTTGCTTTTTATTGCAACTCCCATCCATAAGAAGTAGAAGTAGAGAATATAGCTATATGGCTAAATTTGAATGACTCCTGCTGGTTAGCCTTCTTAGATGAAGCATTGTCAATTATTATTCATTTTTCACTAGTATTTCTTTCATCTTCATTTCTCTTGCTTTTTTATTGCAACTGCCATCCATAAGAAGTAGAAGTAGAGAATATAGCTATATGGCTAAATTTGAATGACTCCTGCTGGTTAGCCTTCTTAGATGAAGCATTGTCAATTATTATTCATTTTTCACTATTTTTCTTCTTTTTTATTTCCCATTTCATCTTCATTTCTCTTGCTGGTTTTTATTGTCAACTCCCATCCATTTCTCTTGCTTTTTTAAGCAAGCCATCCATAGAAGTAGAGAAGAATATAGCTATATGGCTAAATTTGAATGACTCCTGCTGGTTAGCCTTCTTAGATGAAAGCATTGTCAATTCATTTTTATTCATTTTTCATCTAGTATTTCTTTTCATCTTCATTTCTCTTGCTTTTTATTGCAACTCCCATCCATAAGAAGTAGAATTCAGAGAATATAGCTCCCATCCATAAGAAGTAGAAGTAGAGAATATAGCTATTAATAAATTTGAATGACTCCTGCTGGTTAGCCTTCTTAGATGAAGCATTGTCAATTATTATTCATTTTTCACTAGTATTTCTTTCATCTTCATTTCTCTTGCTTTTTATTGCAACTCCCATCCATAAGAAGTAGAAGTAGAGAATATAGCTATATGGCTAAATTTGAATGACTCCTGCTGGTTAGCCTTCTTAGATGAAGCATTGTCAATTATTATTCATTTCTCTTGCTTTTTTTTTTCACTAGTATTTCTTTCATCTTCATTTCTCTTCTTTTTTATTGTCAATTATTATTCAACTCTTTCCATCCATAACTCCCATCCATAGTAGAAGTAGAGAATATAGCTATATGGCTAAATTTGAATGACTCCTGCTGGTTAGCCTTCTTAGATGAAGCATTGTCAATTATTATTCATTTTTCACTAGTATTTCTTTCATCTTCATTTCTCTTGCTTTTTATTGCAACTCCCATCCATAAGAAGTAGAAGTAGAGAATATAGCTATATGGCTAAATTTGAATGACTCCTGCTGGTTAGCCTTCTTAGATGAAGCATTGTCAATTATTATTCATTTTTTCACTAGTATTTCTTTCATCTTCATTTCTCTTGCTTTTTATTGCAACTGCCATCCATAAGAAGTAGAAGTAGAATATAGAGAATATAGCTATATGGCTAAATTTGAATGACTCCTGCTGGTTAGCCTTCTTAGATGAAGCATTGTCAATTATTATTCATTTTTCACTAGTATTTCTTTCATCTTCATTTTCTATGCTTTTTTATTGCAACTCCCATCCATAAGTCAATTATTATTCATTTTTCACTAGTAAATTTCTCTTGCTTTTTTAGCAAGAATATAGCTATATGGCTAAATTTGAATGACTCCTGCTGGTTAGCCTTCTTAGATGAAGCATTGTCAATTATTATTCATTTTTCACTAGTATTTCTTTCATCTTCATTTCTCTTGCTTTTTATTGCAACTCCCATCCATAAGAAGTAGAAGTAGAGAATATAGCTATATGGCTAAATTTGAATGACTCCTGCTGGTTAGCCTTCTTAGATGAAGCATTGTCAATTATTATTCATTTTTCACTAGTATTTCTTTCATCTTCATTTCTCTTGCTTTTTTATTGCAACTCCCATCCATAAGAAGTAGAAGTAGAGAATATAGCTATATGGCTAAATTTGAATGACTCCTGCTGGTTAGCCTTCTTAGATGAAGCATTGTCAATTATTATTCATTTTTCACTAGTATTTCTTTCATCTTCATTTCTCTTGCTTTTTATTGCTTTTTATTGCTAACTATGGCCATCCATGAAATTGTCAATTATTATTCAACTAGTAATCTTCATTTCTCTTGAGAATCCATAGCTATATAGCTATATGGCTAAATTTGAATGACTCCTGCTGGTTAGCCTTCTTAGATGAAGCATTGTCAATTATTATTCATTTTTCACTAGTATTTCTTTCATCTTCATTTCTCTTGCTTTTTTATTGCAACTCCCATCCATAAGAAGTAGAATAGAGAATATAGCTATATGGCTAAATTTGAATGACTCCTGCTGGTTAGCCTTCTTAGATGAAGCATTGTCAATTATTATTCATTTTTTCACTAGTATTTCTTTCATCTTCATTTCTCTTGCTTTTTTATTGCAACTCCCATCCATAAGAAGTAGAAGTAGAGAATATAGCTATATGGCTAAATTTGAATGACTCCTGCTGGTTAGCCTTCTTAGATGAAGCATTGTCAATTATTATTCATTTTTCACTAGTATTTCTTTCATCTTCATTTCTCTTGCTTTTTATTGCAACTCCCATCCATAAGAAGTAGAAGTAGAGAATATAGCTATATGGCTAAATTTGAATGACTCCTGCTGGTTAGCCTTCTTAGATGAAGCATTGTCAATTATTATTCATTTTTTCACTAGTATTTCTTTCATCTTCATTTCTCTTGCTTTTTTTTATTGCAACTCCCATCCATAAGAAGTAGAAGTAGAGAATATAGCTATATGGCTAAATTTGAATGACTCCTGCTGGTTAGCCTTCTTAGATGAAGCATTGTCAATTATTATTCATTTTTCACTAGTATTTCTTTCATCTTCATTTCTCTTGCTTTTTTTTATTGCAACTCCCATCCATAAGAAGTAGAAGTAGAGAATATAGCTATATGGCTAAATTTGAATGACTCCTGCTGGTTAGCCTTCTTAGATGAAGCATTGTCAATTATTATTCATTTTTCACTAGTATTTCTTTCATCTTCATTTCTCTTGCTTTTTATTGCAACTCCCATCCATAAGAAGTAGAAGTAGAGAATATAGCTATATGGCTAAATTTGAATGACTCCTGCTGGTTAGCCTTCTTAGATGAAGCATTGTCAATTATTATTCATTTTTCACTAGTATTTCTTTCATCTTCATTTCTCTTGCTTTTTATTGCAATTCATTTTTCCCATCCATAAGAAGTAGAAAGAATTTCTCTTGCTTTTTTAGAGAATATAGCTATATGGCAAATTTGAATGACTCCTGCTGGTTAGCCTTCTTAGATGAAGCATTGTCAATTATTATTCATTTTTCACTAGTATTTCTTTCATCTTCATTTCTCTTGCTTTTTATTGCAACTCCCATCCATAAGAAGTAGAAGTAGAGAATATAGCTATATGGCTAAATTTGAATGACTCCTGCTGGTTAGCCTTCTTAGATGAAGCATTGTCAATTATTATTCATTTTCACTAGTATTTTTTCTTTCATCTTCATTTCTCTTGCTTTTTTTATTGCAACTCCCATCCATAAGAAGTAGAAGTAGAGAATATAGCTATATGGCTAAATTTGAATGACTCCTGCTGGTTAGCCTTCTTAGATGAAGCATTGTCAATTATTATTCATTTTTCACTAGTATTTCTTTCATTTCATTTCTCTCTTTTTTATTGCAACTCCCATCCATAAGAAGTAGAATAGAGAATATAGCTATATGGCTAAATTTGAATGACTCCTGCTGGTTAGCCTTCTTAGATGAAGCATTGTCAATTATTATTCATTTTTCACTAGTATTTCTTTCATCTTCATTTCTTGCTTTTTTATTGCAACTCCCATCCATAAGAAGTAGAAGTAGAGAATATAGCTATATGGCTAAAGAAAGTAGTCAAGAATATACTAGTATTTCTTTCATCTTATTTCTCTTGCTTTTTATTGCAACTCCCATCCTAAATTTGAATGAATATCCTAAATTTGAATGGCTGGTTAGCCTTCTTAGATGAAGCATTGTCAATTATTATTCATTTTTCACTAGTATTTCTTTCATCTTCATTTCTCTTGCTTTTTATTGCAACTCCCATCCATAAAGAAGAAATAGAGAATATAGCTATATGGCTAAATTTGAATGACTCCTCTTGGTTAGCCTTCTTAGATGAAGCATTGTCAATTATTATTCATTTTTTCACTAGTATTTCTTTCATCTTCATTTCTCTTGCTTTTTATTGCAACTCCCATCCATAAGAAGTAGAAGTAGAGATAATATAGCTATATGGCCTTCTTAAATTTGAATGACTCCTCCCATCCTGGTTGAATGCCTGGTTAGCCTTCTTAGATGAAGCATTGTCAATTATTATTCATTTTTCACTAGTATTTCTTTCATCTTCATTTCTCTTGCTTTTTTTATTGCAACTCCCATCCATAAGAAGTAGAAGTAGAGAATATAGCTATATGGCTAAATTTGAATGACTCCTGCTGGTTAGCCTTCTTAGATGAAGCATTGTCAATTATTATTCATTTTTCACTAGTATTTCTTTCATCTTCATTTCTCTTGCTTTTTATTGCAACTCCCATCCATAAGAAGTAGAAGTAGAGAATATAGCTATATGGCTAAATTTGAATGACTCCTGCTGGTTAGCCTTCTTAGATGAAGCATTGTCAAATTATTATTTTTTCATTTTTTCACTTATTTATTTCTTTTTTTCATCTTCATTTAGAGAATATCTATTGCTAAATTTTTTGCTGGTTGCCTTCTTAGAACTGCCATCAATTATTATTCATTTTTCACTAGTATTTCTTTCATCTTCATTTCTCTTGCTTTTTATTAGCCAATAAGAAGTAGAAGTAGAGAATATAGCTATATGGCTAAATTTGAATGACTCCTGCTGGTTAGCCTTCTTAGATGAAGCATTGTCAATTATTATTCATTTTTCACTAGTATTTCTTTCATCTTCATTTCTCTTGCTTTTTTATTGCAACTCCCATCCATAAGAAGTAGAAGTAGAGAATATAGCTATATGGCTAAATTTGAATGACTCCTGCTGGTTAGCCTTCTTAGATGAAGCATTGTCAATTATTATTCATTTTTCACTAGTATTTCTTTCATCTTCATTTCTCTTGCTTTTTTATTGCAACTCCCATCCATAAGAAGTAGAAGTAGAGAATATAGCTATATGGCTAAATTTGAATGACTCCTGCTGGTTAGCCTTCTTAGATGAAGCATTGTCAATTATTATTCATTTTTCACTAGTATTTCTTTCATCTTCATTTCTCTTGCTTTTTTATTGCAACTCCCATCCATAAGAAGTAGAAGTAGAGAATATAGCTATATGGCTAAATTTGAATGACTCCTGCTGGTTAGCCTTCTTAGATGAAGCATTGTCAATCATTATTCATTTTTCACTATTATTCATTTCTCTTGCTTTTTTTTCCCATCCATAAGAAGTAGAATTTCTTTCTAAATTTGAATCTTCTGGTTTTCTTAGATCATTGTCAATTATTATTCATTTTTACTTTTCTTTCATCTTCAACAACTCCCATCCATAAGAAGTAGAAGTAGAGAATATAGCTATATGGCTAAATTTGAATGACTCCTGCTGGTTAGCCTTCTTAGATGAAGCATTGTCAATTATTATTCATTTTTCACTAGTATTTCTTTCATCTTCATTTCTCTTGCTTTTTATTGCAACTCCCATCCATAAGAAGTAGAAGTAGAGAATATAGCTATATGGCTAAATTTGAATGACTCCTGCTGGTTAGCCTTCTTAGATGAAGCATTGTCAATTATTATTCATTTTTCACTAGTATTTCTTTCATCTTCATTTCTCTTGCTTTTTTATTGCAACTCCCATCCATTAGATAGAGAATAAGCTATTGTAAATTTGAATTATTCTGGTTTTTCTTAGATGAAGCATTGTCAATTATTATTCATTTTCACTAGTATTTCTTTCATCTTCATTTTTCTTGCTTTTTTATTGCAACTCCCATCCATAAGAAGTAGAAGTAGAGAATATAGCTATATGGCTAAATTTGAATGACTCCTGCTGGTTAGCCTTCTTAGATGAAGCATTGTCAATTATTATTCATTTTTCACTAGTATTTTTTTTCATCTTCATTTCTCTTGCTTTTTATTGCAACTCCCATCCATAAGAAGTAGAAGTAGAGAATATAGCTATATGGCTAAATTTGAATGACTCCTGCTGGTTAGCCTTCTTAGATGAAGCATTGTCAATTATTATTCATTTTTCATTTCTTTCATCTTATTTCTTTCTTTTTATTTTCATCTTCATTTTCTCTGGTTGCATTGTCAATTATTTTATTTTTTTAGTATTTCTTTCAACTTTTTATTCCCATCCATAAGAAGTAGATTTTAGAGAATATAGCTATATGGCTATATGGCTAAATTTGAATGATGACTCCTGCTGGTTAGCCTTCTTAGATGAAGCATTGTCAATTATTATTCATTTTTCACTAGTATTTCTTTCATCTTCATTTCTCTTATTTTTTTTATTGCAACTCCCATCCATAAGAAGTAGAAGTAGAAGAGAATATAGCTATATGGCTAAATTTGAATGACTCCTGCTGGTTAGCCTTCTTAGATGAAGCATTGTCAATTATTATTCATTTTTCACTAGTATTTTTTCATCTTCATTTTTCTTGCTTTTTATTGCAACTCCCATCCATAAGAAGTAGAAGTAGAGAATATAGCTATATGGCTAAATTTGAATGACTCCTGCTGGTTAGCCTTCTTAGATGAAGCATTGTCAATTATTATTCATTTTCACTAGTATTTCTTTCATCTTCATTTCTCTTGCTTTTTATTCTTCCCATCCATAAGAAGTTTAGAGAATATAGCTATATGGCTAAATTTGAATGACTCCCTGGTTAGCCTTCTTAGATGAAGCATTGTCAATTATTATTCATTTTTTTTCACTAGTATTTCTTTCATCTTCATTTCTCTTGCTTTTTATTGCAACTCCCATCCATAATATATTGGCTAAATTTGAATGACTCCTGCTGGTTAGCCTTCTTAGATGAAGCATTGTCAATTATTATTCATTTTTCACTAGTATTTCTTTTTCATCTTCATTTCTCTTGCTTTTTATTGCTCCCATCCATAAGAAGTATTTCTCTTGCTTTTTAGCAATCCCATCCATAAGAAGTATATATGGCTAAATTTGAATGACTCCTGCTGGTTAGCCTTCTTAGATGAAGCATTGTCAATTATTATTCATTTTTCACTAGTATTTCTTTCATCTTCATTTCTCTTGCTTTTTATTGCAACTCCCATCCATAAGAAGTAGTAGAGAATAAGCTATAGCTAAAGAATATAGTTATATCTTAGATAAATTTGAATGATTTCTTTCATCTTCATTTCTCTTGCTTTTTAGCCTCCCATCTTAGATGAAGCATTGTCAATTATTATTCATTTTTCTTAGATAGCATTATTTTATTTTCATTTTCATTTTTCTTTCATCTTTTTTCTTGCTTTTTTTCCCATCCATCCATAAGAAGTAGAAGTAGAGAATATAGCTATATGGCTAAATTTGAATGACTCCTGCTGGTTAGCCTTCTTAGATGAAGCATTGTCAATTATTATTCATTTTTCACTAGTATTTCATCTTTTCATCTTCATTTCTCTGCTTTTTTATTGCAACTCCCATCCATAAGAAGTAGAATTAGAGAATATAGCTATATGGCTAAATTTGAATGACTCCTGCTGGTTAGCCTTCTTAGATGAAGCATTGTCAATTATTATTCATTTTTCACTAGTATTTCTTTTCATCTTCATTTCTCTTGCTTTTTATTGCAACTCCCATCCATAAGAAGTAGAAGTAGAGAATATAGCTATATGGCTAAATTTGAATGACTCCTGCTGGTTAGCCTTCTTAGATGAAGCATTGTCAATTATTATTCATTTTTCACTAGTATTTATTTCTTGCTTTTTTCATCTTCTAAATTTGAATTCTCTTGCCTTTTTTATTGTCAATTATTATTCCATAGTATTTCTTTCATCTTCAATTGCAACTCCCATCCATAAGAAGTAGAAGTAGAGAATATAGCTATATGGCTAAATTTGAATGACTCCTGCTGGTTAGCCTTCTTAGATGAAGCATTGTCAATTATTATTCATTTTTTTCACTAGTATTTTCTTTCATCTTCATTTCTCTTGCTTTTTATTGCAACTCCCATCCATAAGAAGTAGAAGAAGTAGAAGAGAATATAGCTATATGGCTAAATTTGAATGACTCCTGCTGGTTAGCCTTCTTAGATGAAGCATTGTCAATTATTATTCATTTTTCACTAGTATTTCTTTTCATCTTCATTTCTCTTGCTTTTTATTGCAACTCCCATCCATAAGAAGTAGAAGTAGAGAATATAGCTATATGGCTAAATTTGAATGACTCCTGCTGGTTAGCCTTCTTAGATGAAGCATTGTCAATTATTATTCATTTTTTCACTAGTCTTCATTTTCATCTTCATTTCATCTTGCTTTTATTGCAAAATTCCATCCATAAGAAGTAGAACTAGAGAATTTCTCTTGCTTTTATAGCTATCCATTAAATTTGAATGATTTGAATGCTGCTGGTTAGCCTTCTTAGATGAAGCATTGTCAATTATTATTCATTTTTCACTAGTATTTCTTTCATCTTCATTTCTCTTGCTTTTTATTGCAACTCCCATCCATAAGAAGTAGAAGTAGAGAATATAGCTATATGGCTAAATTTGAATGACTCCTGCTGGTTAGCCTTCTTAGATGAAGCATTGTCAATTATTATTCATTTTTCACTAGTATTTCTTTCATCTTCATTTCTCTTGCTTTTTATTGCAACTCCCATCCATAAGAAGTAGAAGTAGAGAATATAGCTATATGGCTAAATTTGAATGACTCCTGCTGGTTAGCCTTCTTAGATGAAGCATTGTCAATTATTATTCATTTTTCACTAGTATTTCTTTTTTCATCTTCATTTCTCTTGCTATTTCTTTTCATCTTCATTTCTTTTGCTTTATTATTGCAACTCCCATCCATAAGAAGTAGAAGTAGAGAATATAGCTATATGGCTAAATTTGAATGACTCCTGCTGGTTAGCCTTCTTAGATGAAGCATTATCAATTATTATTCATTGTCAATTATTATTCATTTTCACTAGTATTTCTTTCAATTATTATTCATTTTTTCATTTCTTTTCTTCATTTCTCTTTTTTATTGCAACTCCCATCCATAAGAAGTAGAAGTAGAGAATATAGCTATATGGCTAAATTTGAATGACTCCTGCTGGTTAGCCTTCTTAGATGAAGCATTGTCAATTATTATTCATTTTTCACTAGTATTTCTTTCATCTTCATTTCTCTTGCTTTTTTTATTGCAACTCATCCATCCATAAGAAGTAGATGAAATAGAGAATATAGCTATATGGCTAAATTTGAATGACTCCTGCTGGTTAGCCTTCTTAGATGAAGCATTGTCAATTATTATTCATTTTTCACTAGTATTTCTTTCATCTTCATTTCTCTTGCTTTTTATTGCAACTCCCATCCATAAGAAGTAGAAGTAGAGAATATAGCTATATGGCTAAATTTGAATGACTCCTGCTGGTTAGCCTTCTTAGATGAAGCATTGTCAATTATTATTCATTTTTCACTAGTATTTCATTTTCATCTTTTCATTTTTCTCTTGAATTAGAGAATATTTTTATTTGCAACTGCCATCCATAAGAAGTCAAGAATTCAGAGAATATAGCTATATGGCTAAATTTGAATGACTCCTGCTGGTTAGCCTTCTTAGATGAAGCATTGTCAATTATTATTCATTTTTCACTAGTATTTCTTTCATCTTCATTTCTCTTGCTTTTTATTGCAACTCCCATCCATAAGAAGTAGAAGTAGAGAATATAGCTATATGGCTAAATTTGAATGACTCCTGCTGGTTAGCCTTCTTAGATGAAGCATTGTCAATTATTATTCATTTTTCACTAGTATTTCTTTCATCTTCATTTCTCTTGCTTTTTTTATTGCAACTCCCATCCATAAGAAGTAGAAGCCTAGAGAATATAGCTATATGGCTAAATTTGAATGACTCCTGCTGGTTAGCCTTCTTAGATGAAGCATTGTCAATTATTATTCATTTTTCACTACTAGATTTTTTTTCATCTTCATTTCTCTTGCTTTTTTTATTGCAACTCCCATCCATAAGAAGTAGAAGTAGAGAATATAGCTATATGGCTAAATTTGAATGACTCCTGCTGGTTAGCCTTCTTAGATGAAGCATTGTCAATTATTATTCATTTTTCACTAGTATTTCTTTCATCTTCATTTCTCTTGCTTTTTTATTGCAACTGCCATCCATAAGAAGTAGAAGTAGAGAATATAGCTATATGGCTAAATTTGAATGACTCCTGCTGGTTAGCCTTCTTAGATGAAGCATTGTCAATTATTATTCATTTTCACTAGTATTTCTTTCATCTTCATTTCTCTTGCTTTTTTATTGCAACTCCCATCCAATAGAGAATTATTCTAAATTTTTTCTGGTTAGCCTTCTTAGATATTGTCAATTATTATTCATTTTTCACATCTTCATTTCTCTTGCTTTTTATTGCAACTCCCATCCATAAGAAGTAGAAGTAGAGAATATAGCTATATGGCTAAATTTGAATGACTCCTGCTGGTTAGCCTTCTTAGATGAAGCATTGTCAATTATTATTCATTTTTCACTAGTATTTCTTTCATCTTATTTCTCTTGCTTTTTATTGCAACTCCCATCCATAAGAATAGAATTAGAGAATATAGCTATATGGCTAAATTTCTGGTTAGCCTTCTTAGATGAAGCATTTAGTATTTCTTTTCATCTTCATTTGAAGAATTGCTTTTTTTCATTCATTTTTAACTCTTTGCATAAGCAACTCCCATCCATAAGAAGTAGTATTAGCTATATGGCTAAATTTGAATTTTTATTGCCTTCAACTCAATTATTATTCATTTTTCCATCCATAAGAACTCCCCATCCAGAAGTAGAAGTAGAATATAGCTATATGGCTAAATTTGAATGACTCCTGCTGGTTAGCCTTCTTAGATGAAGCATTGTCAATTATTATTCATTTTTCACTAGTATTTCTTTCATCTTCATTTTCTTGCTTTTTATTGCAACTCCCATTTTATTGTAGAGAATATCTATAAGCTAAATTTGAATGACTCCTGCTGGTTAGCCTTCTTAGATGAATATTGTCAATTATTATTCATTTTTCACTAGTAATTTGATCTTCATTTCTCTTGCTTTTTTGCAACTCCCATCCTTAGAATGAAATATCAATTAAATTTGAATTCCTTTTTCTTCTTAGATGAAGCATTTCAATTATTATTCATTTTTCATTTATTTCTTTCATCTTTTTCTCTTGCTTTTTATTGCAACTCCCATCCATAAGAAGTAGAAGTAGAGAATATAGCTATATGGCTAAATTTGAATGACTCCTGCTGGTTAGCCTTCTTAGATGAAGCATTGTCAATTATTATTCATTTTTCACTAGTATTTTTTTCATCTTCATTTCTCTTGCTTTTTTATTGCAACTCCCATCCATAAGAAGTAGAAGTAGAGAATATAGCTATATGGCTAAATTTGAATGACTCCTGCTGGTTAGCCTTCTTAGATGAAGCATTGTCAATTATTATTCATTTTTCACTAGTATTTCATTTTCATCTTCATTTCTCTTGCTGCTGGTTTTTATTGCAACTCCCATCCATAAGAAGTAGAAGTAGAGAATATAGCTATATGGCTAAATTTGAATGACTCCTGCTGGTTAGCCTTCTTAGATGAAGCATTGTCAATTATTATTCATTTTTCACTAGTATTTCTTTCATCTTCATTTCTCTTGCTTTTTATTGCAACTCCCATCCATAAGAAGTAGAAGTAGAGAATATAGCTATATGGCTAAATTTGAATGACTCCTGCTGGTTAGCCTTCTTAGATGAAGCATTGTCAATTATTATTCATTTTTTCACTAGTATTTCTTTCATCTTCATTTCTCTTGCTTTTTATTGCAACTCCCATCCATAAGAAGTAGAAGTAGAGAATATAGCTATATGGCTAAATTTGAATGACTCCTGCTGGTTAGCCTTCTTAGATGAAGCATTGTCAATTATTATTCAGTATTTTTTCATCTTAGTATTTCTTTCATCTTCATTTCTCTTGCTTTTTATTGCAAATTTATCTCTGCCATCCATTTAGAGAATATAGCTATATGGCTAAATTTGAATGACTCCTGCTGGTTAGCCTTCTTAGATGAAGCATTGTCAATTATTATTCATTTTTCACTAGTATTTCTTTCATTTCATTTCATTTCTTGCTTTTTATTGCATCTCCCATCCATAAGAAGTAGAAGTAGAGAATATAGCTATATGGCTAAATTTGAATGACTCCTGCTGGTTAGCCTTCTTAGATGAAGCATTGTCAATTATTATTCATTTTTCACTAGTATTTCTTTCATCTTCATTTCTCTTGCTTTTTATTGCAACTGCCATCCATAAGAAGTAGAAGTAGAGAATATAGCTATATGGCTAAATTTGAATGACTCCTGCTGGTTAGCCTTCTTAGATGAAGCATTGTCAATTATTATTCATTTTTCACTAGTATTTCTTTCATCTTCATTTCTCTTGCTTTTTATTGCAACTCCCATCCATAAGAAGTAGAAGTAGAGAATATAGCTATATGGCTAAATTTGAATGACTCCTGCTGGTTAGCCTTCTTAGATGAAGCATTGTCAATTATTATTCATTTTTCACTAGTATTTCTTTCATCTTCATTTCTCTTGCTTTTTTATTGCAACTCCCATCCATAAGAAGTAGAAGTAGAGAATATAGCTATATGGCTAAATTTGAATGACTCCTGCTGGTTAGCCTTCTTAGATGAAGCATTGTCAAATTATTATTTTTTCACTAGTATTTCATCTTCATTTTCATTTCTCTTCCTTTTTATTGCAACTGCCATCCATAAGAAGTAGAAATTGTCAATTATTATTCATTTTTAGAGAATATAGCATCCATATGGCTAAATTTGAATGACTCCTGCTGGTTAGCCTTCTTAGATGAAGCATTGTCAATTATTATTCATTTTTCACTAGTATTTCTTTTCATCTTATTTCTCTTGCTTTTTATTGCAAGCATCCATAAGAAGTAGAAGTAGAGAATATATTATTCTAAATTTTTTCTGGTTAGCCTTCTTAGATGAAGCATTGTCAATTATTATTCATTTTTTCTAGTATTTCTTTCATCTTCATTTCTTTTGCTTTTTATTGCAACTGCCATCCATAAGAAGTAGAAGTAGAGAATATAGCTATATGGCTAAATTTGAATGACTCCTGCTGGTTAGCCTTCTTAGATGAAGCATTGTCAATTATTATTCATTTTTTCACTAGTATTTCTTTCATCTTCATTTCTCTTGCATTGTCAATTATTTTTTATTGCAACTCCCATCCATAAGAAGTAGAAGTAGAGAATATAGCTATATGGCTAAATTTGAATGACTCCTGCTGGTTAGCCTTCTTAGATGAAGCATTGTCAATTATTATTCATTCATTTTTCACTAGTATTTCTTTCATCTTCATTTCTCTTGCTTTTTATTGCAACTCCCATCCATAAGAAGTAGAAGTAGAGAATATAGCTATATGGCTAAATTTGAATGACTCCTGCTGGTTAGCCTTCTTAGATGAAGCATTGTCAATTATTATTCATTTTTCACTAGTATTTCTTTCATCTTCATTTCTCTTGCTTTTTATTGCAACTGCCATCCATAAGAAGTAGAAGTAGAGAATATAGCTATATGGCTAAATTTGAATGACTCCTGCTGGTTAGCCTTCTTAGATGAAGCATTGTCAATTATTATTCATTTTTCACTAGTATTTCTTTCATCTTCATTTCTCTTGCTTTTTATTGCAACTCCCATCCATAAGAAGTAGAAGTAGAGAATATAGCTAAATTTATATGGCTTAAATTTGAATGACTTCATTTCTCTTGCTTTTTTTGCAACTCCCATCCTGGTTAGCTATATCATTTTAAATTTGAATGACTCCTGCTGGTAAATTTGAAGCCTTATTGTCAATTATTATTCATTTTTCACTAGTATTTCTTTCATCTTCATTTCTCTTGCTTTTTATTGCAACTCCCATCCATAAGAAGTAGAAGTAGAGAAATTATTGGCTAAATTTGAATTTGCTGGTTAGCCTTCTTAGATGAAGCATTGTCAATTATTATTCATTTTTCACTAGTATTTCTTTCATCTTCATTTCTCTTGCTTTTTATTGCAACTCCCATCCATAAGAAGTAGAAGTAGAGAATATAGCTATATGGCTAAATTTGAATGACTCCTGCTGGTTAGCCTTCTTAGATGAAGCATTGTCAATTATTATTCATTTTTCACTAGTATTTCTTTCATCTTCATTTCTCTTGCTTTTTTTTATTGCAACTCCCATCCATAAGAAGTAGAAGTAGAGAATATAGCTAATGGCTAAATTTGAATGACTCCTGCTGGTTAGCCTTCTTAGATGAAGCATTGTCAAATTATTCATTTTTCACTAGTATTTCTTTTTTCATCTTCATTTCTTTGCTTTTTATTGCAACTCCCATCCATATTGTCAAAGTAGATTATTAAATTTTTTCTGGTTAGCCTTCTTAGATGAAGCATTGTCAATTATTATTCATTTTTCACTAGTATTTCTTTCATCTTCATTTCTCTTGCTTTTTTTTGCAACTGCCATCCATAAAGAAGTAGAAGTAGAGAATATAGCTATATGGCTAAATTTGAATGACTCCTGCTGGTTAGCCTTCTTAGATGAAGCATTGTCAATTATTTATTCATTTTTTACTATTATTTTTTTATCTTCATTTCTCTTGCTTTTTATTGCAACTGCCATCCATAAGAAGTAGAAGTAGAGAATATAGCTATATGGCTAAATTTGAATGACTCCTGCTGGTTAGCCTTCTTAGATGAAGCATTGTCAATTATTATTTATTTTTCACTAGTATTTCTTTCATCTTCATTTTCTCTTGCTTTTTATTGCAACTGCCATCCATAAGAAGTAGAAGTAGAGAATATAGCTATATGGCTAAATTTGAATGACTCCTGCTGGTTAGCCTTCTTAGATGAAGCATTGTCAATTATTATTCATTTTTCACTAGTATTTCTTTCATCTTCATTTCTCTTGCTTTTTTTATTGCAACTCCCATCCATAAGAAGTAGAAGTAGAGAATATAGCTATATGGCTAAATTTGAATGACTCCTGCTGGTTAGCCTTCTTAGATGAAGCATTGTCAATTATTATTCATTTTTCACTAGTATTTCTTTCATCTTCATTTCTCTTGCTTTTTATTGCAACTCCCATCCATCCATAAGAAGTAGAAGTAAAGAATATAGCTATATGGCATTGTAAATTTGAATGACTCCTGCTGGTTAGCTAAATTTGAATGACTCCTGCTAGCCTCCTCTTAGATGAAGCATTGTCAATTATTATTCATTTTTCACTAGTATTTCTTTCATCTTCATTTCTCTTGCTTTTTTATTGCAACTCCCATCCATAAGAAGTAGAAGTAGAGAATATAGCTATATGGCTAAATTTGAATGACTCCTGCTGGTTAGCCTTCTTAGATGAAGCATTGTCAATTATTATTCATTTTTCACTAGTATTTCTTTCATCTTCATTTCTCTTGCTTTTTTATTGCAACTCCCATCCATAAGAAGTAGAAGTAGAGAATATAGCTATATGGCTAAATTTGAATGACTCCTGCTGGTTAGCCTTCTTTAGATGAAGCATTGTCAATTATTATTCATTTTTTCTTAGATAGCATTTCAATCAATTATTTTCATTTTTCACTAGTATTTCTTTCATCTTCATTTCTCTTGCTTTTTATTGCAACTCCCATCCATAAGAAGTAGAAGTAGAGAATATAGCTATATGGCTAAATTTGAATGACTCCTGCTGGTTAGCCTTCTTAGATGAAGCATTGTCAATTATTATTCATTTTTCACTAGTATTTCTTTCATCTTCATTTCTCTTGCTTTTTATTGCAACTCCCATCCATAAGAAGTAGAAGTAGAGAATATAGCTATATGGCTAAATTTGAATGACTCCTGCTGGTTAGCCTTCTTAGATGAAGCATTGTCAATTATTATTCATTTTTTTCACTAGTATTTCTTTCATCTTCATTTCTCTTGCTTTTTTTTATTGCAACTGCCATCCATAAGAAGTAGAAGTAGAGAATATAGCTATATGGCTAAATTTGATTTCTTTCCTGCTGGTTAGCCTTCTTAGATGAAGCATTGTCAATTATTATTCATTTTTCACTAGTATTTCTTTCATCTTCATTTCTCTTGCTTTTTATTGCAACTGCCATCCATAAGAAGTAGAAGTAGAGAATATAGCTATATGGCTAAATTTGAATGACTCCTGCTGGTTAGCCTTCTTAGATGAAGCATTGTCAATTATTATTCATTTTTCACTAGTATTTCTTTCATCTTCATTTTCTCTTGCTTTTTATTGCAACTGCCATCCATAAGAAGTAGAAGTAGAGAATATAGCTATATGGCTAAATTTGAATGACTCCTGCTGGTTAGCCTTCTTAGATGAAGCATTGTCAATTATTATTCATTTTTCACTAGTATTTTTTCATCTTCATTTCTCTTCTTTTTATTGCAACTCCATCCATAAGAAGTTAGAGAATATAGCTCTTCTAAATTTGAATGACTCCTGCTGGTTAGCCTTCTTAGATGAAGCATTGTCAATTATTATTCATTTTTTATTTCTTTCATCTTCATTTCTCTTGTTTTTATTGCAACTCCATCCATAAGAAGTAGAAGTAGAGAATATAGCTATATGGCTAAATTTGAATGACTCCTGCTGGTTAGCCTTCTTAGATGAAGCATTGTCAATTATTATTCATTTTTTCACTAGTATTTCTTTCATCTTCATTTTCTTGCTTTTTTTATTGCAACTCCCATCCATAAGAAGTTAGAGAATATAGCTATATGGCTAAATTTGAATGACTCCTGCTGGTTAGCCTTCTTAGATTCATTGTCAATTATTATTCATTTTTCACTAGTTCTTTCATTTCATTTCTCTTGCTTTTTATTGCAACTCCCATCCATAAGAAGTAGAAGTAGAGAATATAGCTATATGGCTAAATTTGAATGACTCCTGCTGGTTAGCCTTCTTAGATGAAGCATTGTCAATTATTATTCATTTTTCACTAGTATTTCTTTCATCTTCATTTCTCTTGCTTTTTTATTGCAACTCCCATCCATAAGAAGTAGAAGTAGAGAATATAGCTATATGGCTAAATTTGAATGACTCCTGCTGGTTAGCCTTCTTAGATGAAGCATTGTCAATTATTATTCATTTTTCACTAGTATTTCTTTCATCTTCATTTCTCTTGCTTTTTATTGCAACTCCCATCCATAAGAAGTAGAAGTAAGTAGAGAATATAGCTATATGGCTAAATTTGAATGACTCCTGCTGGTTAGCCTTCTTAGATGAAGCATTGTCAATTATTATTTCATTTTTCACTAGTATTTCTTTCATCTTCATTTCTCTTGCTTTTTATTGCAACTCCCATCCATAAGAAGTAGAAAGAAGTATATGGCTAAATTAGAAGAATATAGCTATAGATGAAGCATTGTAAATTTTGAATGACATCTTCATTTCTCTGCTTGGTTAGCCTTCATTAGATGAAGCATTGTCAATTAGATTATTCATTATTCATTTTTTTCACTAGTATTTCTTTCATCTTCATTTCTCTTGCTTTTTTATTGCAACTCCCATCCATAAGAAGTAGAATTTTAGAGAATATAGCTATATGGCTAAATTTGAATGACTCCTGCTGGTTAGCCTTCTTAGATGAAGCATTGTCAATTATTATTCATTTTTCACTAGTATTTCTTTCATCTTCATTTCTCTTGCTTTTTTATTGCAACTCCCATCCATAAGAAGTAGAAGTAGAGAATATAGCTATATGGCTAAATTTGAATGACTCCTGCTGGTTAGCCTTCTTAGATGAAGCATTGTCAATTATTATTCATTTTTCACTAGTATTTCTTTCATCTTCATTTCTCCTCATTTTCTTGCTTTTTATTGCAACTGCCATCCATCCATAAAGTAGAAGTAGAGAATATAGCTATATGGCTAAATTTGAATGACTCCTGCTGGTTAGCCTTCTTAGATGAAGCATTGTCAATTATTATTCATTTTTTCACTAGTATTTCTTTCATCTTCATTTCTCTTGCTTTTTATTGCAACTCCCATCCATAAGAAGTAGAAGTAGAGAATATAGCTATATGGCTAAATTTGAATGACTCCTGCTGGTTAGCCTTCTTAGATGAAGCATTGTCAATTATTATTCATTTTTCACTAGTATTTCTTTCATCTTCATTTCTCTTGCTTTTTATTTCAACTGCCATCCATAAGAATTAGAATAGAGAATATAGCTATATGGCTAAATTTGAATGACTCCTTGGTTAGCCTTCTTAGATGAAGCATTGTCAATTATTATTCATTTTTCACTAGTATTTCTTTCATCTTCATTTCTCTTGCTTTTTTTATTGCAACTGCCATCCATAAGAAGTAGAAGTAGAGAATATAGCTATATGGCTAAATTTGAATGACTCCTGCTGGTTAGCCTTCTTAGATGAAGCATTGTCAAATTATTCATTTTTCACTAGTATTTTTTCACTTAGCTTTTTATTTCTTTCATCTTGAATTTCTCTGGTTAGCCTTCTTAGATGAAGCATTGTCAATTATTTCTTTATTCTTGCTTTTTATTGCAACTCCCATCCATAAGAAGTAGAAGAATATAGCTATATGGCTAAATTTGAATGAGTTAGCCTTCTTAGATGAGCTATTGTCAATTATTATTCATTTTTTTGAATTTCTTTGACTTCATTTCTCTTGCTTTTTTATTGGTTAGCCTTCTTAGATGAAGCATTGTCAATTATTATTCATTTTTCACTAGATGAAGCATTTTATTATTCATTTTCATTTTTCTTTCATTTCATTTTATTGCAACTCCCATCCATAAGAAGTAGAAGTAGAGAATATAGCTATATGGCTAAATTTGAATGACTCCTGCTGGTTAGCCTTCTTAGATGAAGCATTGTCAATTATTATTCATTTTTCACTAGTATTTTTTTCATCTTCATTTCTCTTGCTTTTTATTGCAACTGCCATCCATAAGAAGTAGAAGTAGAGAATATAGCTATATGGCTAAATTTGAATGACTCCTGCTGCTTCGCCTTCTTAGATGAAGCATTGTCAATTATTATTCATTTTTCACTAGTATTTCTTTTATCTTCATTTCTCTTGCTTTTTATTGCAACTGCCATCCATAAGAAGTAGAAGTAGAGAATAATATAGCTATATGGCTAAATTTGAATGATTCTCCTGCTGGTTAGCCTTCTTAGATGAAGCATTGTCAATTATTATTCATTTTTCACTAGTATTTCATTTTTCATCTTCATTTCTCTTGCTTTTTTATTGCAACTCCCATCCATAAGAAGTAGAAGTAGAGAATATAGCTATATGGCTAAATTTGAATGACTCCTGCTGGTTAGCCTTCTTAGATGAAGCATTGTCAATTATTATTCATTTTTCACTAGTATTTCTTTCATCTTCATTTCTCTTGCTTTTTTATTGCAACTCCCATCCATAAGAAGTAGAAGTAGAGAATATAGCTATATGGCTAAATTTGAATGACTCCTGCTGGTTAGCCTTCTTAGATGAAGCATTGTCAATTATTATTCATTTTTCACTAGTATTTCTTTCATCTTCATTTCTCTTGCTTTTTTATTGCAACTCCCATCCATAAGAAGTAGAAGTAGAGAATATAGCTATATGGCTAAATTTGAATGACTCCTGCTGGTTAGCCTTCTTAGATGAAGCATTGTCAATTATTATTCATTTTTCACTAGTATTTCTTTCATCTTCATTTCTCTTGCTTTTTATTGCAACTCCCATAAGAAGTAGAAGTAGAGAATATAGCTATATGGCTAAATTTGAATGACTCCTGCTGGTTAGCCTTCTTAGATGAAACATTGTCAATATTATTCATTTTTATATGGCTTTTCAAATTTGAATGACTCCCATCCATAAGAAGTAGAAGTAGAGAATATAGCTGGTTGAATGCCTTCTGGTTAGATTAGATGAAGCATTGTCAATTATTATTCATTTTTCACTAGTATTTCTTTCATCTTCATTTCTCTTGCTTTTTATTGCAACTCCCATCCATAAAGAAGTAGAAGTAGAGAATATAGCTATATGGCTAAATTTGAATGACTCCTGCTGGTTAGCCTTCTTAGATGAAGCATTGTCAATTATTATTCATTTTTCACTAGTATTTCTTTCATCTTCATTTCTCTTGCTTTTTATTGCAACTCCCATCCATAAGAAGTAGAAGTAGAGAATATAGCTATATATGGCTAAATTTGAATGACTCCTGCTGGTTAGCCTTCTTAGATGAAGCATTGTCAATTATTATTCATTTTTCACTAGTATTTCTTTTTCATCTTCATTTCTCTTGCTTTTTATTGCAACTGCCATCCATAAGAAGTAGAAGTAGAGAATATAGCTATATGGCTAATTTGAATGACTCCTGCTGCTTAGCCTTCTTAGATGAAGCATTGGCAATTATTATTCATTTTTCACTAGTATTTCTTTCATCTTCATTTCTCTTGCTTTTTATTGCAACTGCCATCCATAAGAAGTAGAAGTAGAGAATATAGCTATATGGCTAAATTTGAATGACTCCTGCTGGTTAGCCTTCTTAGATGAAGCATTGTCAATTATTATTCATTTTTCACTAGTATTTCTTTCATCTTCATTTCTCTTGCTTTTTTGCAACTCAACATCCATCCATAAGAAGTAGAATATAGCTAGAGAATATAGCTATATAGCCTTCTTAAATTTGAATTATTCATTTTTTCCTGCTTGGTTAGCCTTCTTAGATGAAGCTAAATTGTCAATTATTATTCATTTTTTCACTAGTATTTCTTTCATCTTCATTTCTCTTGCTTTTTATTGCAACCCATCCATAGAAGTAGAGAATATAGCTATATGGCTAAATGAAGAAGTAGAAGATAGAGAATATAGCTATATGGCTAAATTTGAATGACTCCTGCTGGTTAGCCTTCTTAGATGAAGCATTGTCAATTATTATTCATTTTTCACTAGTATTTCTTTTTCATTTCATTTCTCTTCATTGCAACTCCCATCCATAAGAAGTAGAAGTAGAGAATATAGCTATATCTAAATTTGAATGCTTGGTTTCTTAGATGAAGCATTGTCAATTATTATTCATTTTTCACTAGTATTTTCTTTCATTTTCATTTCTCTTGCTTTTAAACTCCCATCCATAAGAAGTAGAAGTAGAGAATATAGCTATATGGCTAAATTTGAATGACTCCTGCTGGTTAGCCTTCTTAGATGAAGCATTGTCAATTATTATTCATTTTTCACTAGTATTTCTTTCATCTTCATTTCTCTTGCTTTTTATTGCAACTCCCATCCATAAGAAGTAGAAGTAGAGAATATAGCTATATGGCTAAATTTGAATGACTCCTGCTGGTTAGCCTTCTTAGATGAAGCATTGTCAATTATTATTCATTTTTCACTAGTATTTCTTTCATCTTCATTTCTCTTGCTTTTTTTTATTGCAACTCCCATCCATAAGAAGTAGAAGTAGAGAATATAGCTATAGCTAAATTTGAATGACTCCTGCTGGTTAGCTATCTTAGATGGCATTGTCAAAATTCAATGATTTCTCCTGCTTTTGGTTAGCCATTCTTAGATGAAGCATTGTCTTAGATGAAATTGTCAATTATTATTCATTTTTCACTAGTATTTCTTTCATCTTCATTTCTCTTGCTTTTTTATTGCAACTGCCATCCATAAGAAGTAGAAGTAGAGAATATAGCTATATGGCTAAATTTGAATGACTCCTGCTGGTTAGCCTTCTTAGATGAAGCATTGTCAATTATTATTCATTTTTCATTAGTATTTTTTCATTTCTTTTCATTTCATTTCTCTTGCTTTTTATTGCAACTGCCATCCATAAGAAGTAGAAGTAGAGAATATAGCTATATGGCTAAATTTGAATGACTCTGCTGGTTAGCCTTCTTAGATGAAGCATTGTCAATTATTATTCATTTTTCACTAGTATTTCTTTCATCTTCATTTCTCTTGCTTTTTATTGCAACTCCCATCCATAAGAAGTAGAAGTAGAGAATATAGCTATATGGCTAAATTTGAATGACTCCTGCTGGTTAGCCTTCTTAGATGAAGCATTGTCAATTATTATTCATTTTTCACTAGTATTTCTTTCATCTTCATTTCTCTTGCTTTTTATTGCAACTCCCATCCATAAGAAGTAGAAGTAGAGAATATAGCTATATGGCTAAATTTGAATGACTCCTGCTGGTTAGCCTTCTTAGATTAGATGTCAAAGCATTGTCAATTATTATTCATTTTTTCACTAGTATTTCTTTCATCTTCATTTCTCTTGCATTTTTTTTATTGCAACTTGCTTTTTATTGCAACTGCCATCCATAAGAAGTAGAAGTAGAGAATATAGCTATATGGCTAAATTTGAATGACTCCTGCTGGTTAGCCTTCTTAGATGAAGCATTGTCAATTATTATTCATTTTTCACTAGTATTTCTTTCATCTTCATTTCTCTTGCTTTTTATTTTCCCATCCATTAGAAGTAGAGAATATTTATATGGCTAAATTTGAATGACTCCTGCTGGTTAGCCTTCTTAGATGAAACATTGTCAATTATTATTCATTTTTTCACTAGTATTTTCTTTCATCTTCATTTCTCTTGCTTTTTTATTGCAACTGCCATCCATATATGAAGTAGAAGTAGAGAATATAGCTATATGGCTAAATTTGAATGACTCCTGCTGGTTTTTCTTAGATGAAGCATTGTCAATTATTATTCATTTTTCACTAGTATTTTTTTTCATCTTCATTTCTCTTGCTTTTTTATTGCAACTCCCATCCATAAGAAGTAGCTATATGGCTAAATTTAGAGAATATAGATGAAGCATTGTCAATTATTATTCATTTTTTGTAATCTTGATTTCTCTTGCTTTTTAGCCTCCCATCTTAGATGAAGCATTGTCAATTATTATTCATTTTTCATTGTCAAGTATTTTCATTTTCACTAGTATTTCATCTTCATTTCTCTTGCTTTTTATTGCAACTGCCATCCATAAGAAGTAGAAGTAGAGAATAGAATATAGCTATATGGCTAAATTTGAATGACTCCTGCTGGTTAGCCTTCTTAGATGAAGCATTGTCAATTATTATTCATTTTTCACTAGTATTTCTTTCATCTTCATTTCTCTTGCTTTTTATTGCAACTCCCATCCATAAGAAGTAGAAGTAGAGAATATAGCTATATGGCTAAATTTGAATGACTCCTGCTGGTTAGCCTTCTTAGATGAAGCATTGTCAATTATTATTCATTTTTCACTAGTATTTCTTTCATCTTCATTTCTCTTGCTTTTTATTGCAACTCCCATCCATAAGAAGTAGAAGTAGAGAATATAGCTATATGGCTAAATTTGAATGACTCCTGCTGGTTAGCCTTCTTAGATGAAGCATTGTCAATTATTATTCAGTTTTTTTTCACTAGTATTTCTTTCATCTTCATTTCTCTTGCAATTTTTTATTGCAACTTGCCATCCATAAGAAGTAGAAGTAGAGAATATAGCTATATGGCTAAATTTGAATGACTCCTGCTGGTTAGCCTTCTTAGATGAAGCATTGTCAATTATTATTCATTTTTCACTAGTATTTCTTTCATCTTCATTTCTCTTGCTTTTTTATTGCAACTGCCATCCATAAGAAGTAGAAGTAGAGAATATGTTGGTTATATGGCATTAAATTTGAATGAGTATTCCTTTGGTTAGCCTTCTTAGATGAAGCATTGTCAATTATTATGGCTAAATTTTTTCACTAGTATTTCTTTCATCTTCATTTCTCTTTATTTTTTACTAGTATTTCTTGCCATCCATAAAGAAGTAGAGAATATAGCTATATGGCTAAATTTGAATGACTCCTGCTGGTTAGCCTTCTTAGATGAAGCATTGTCAATTATTATTCATTTTTTCACTAGTATTTTTTCATCTTCATTTTCTTGCTTTTTTTATTGCAACTGCCATCCATAAGAAGTTTCTTTATGGCTAAATTTGAATGACTCCTTCATTTCTCTTAGATGAAGCATTGTCAATTATTATTCATTTTTCACTAGTATTTCTTTCATCTTCATTTCTCTTGCTTTTTTATTCCATCCATAAGAAGTAGAAGTAGAGAATATAGCTATATGGCTAAATTTGAATGACTCCTGCTGGTTAGCCTTCTTAGATGAAGCATTGTCAATTATTATTCATTTTTCACTAGTATTTCTTTTTCATCTTCATTTCTCTTGCTTTTATTGCAACTTCCCATCCATAAGAAGTAGAAGTAGAGAATATAGCTATATGGCTAAATTTGAATGACTCCTGCTGGTTAGCCTTCTTAGATGAAGCATTGTCAATTATTATTCATTTTTCACTAGTATTTCTTTCATCTTCATTTCTCTTGCTTTTTATTGCAACTGCCATCCATAAGAAGTAGAATTAGAGAATATAGCTATATGGCTAAATTTGAATGACTCCTGCTGGTTAGCCTTCTTAGATGAAGCATTGTCAATTATTATTCATTTTTCACTAGTATTTCTTTCATGTTCATTTCTCTTGCTTTTTATTGCAACTCCCATCCATAAGAAGTAGTAGAGAATATAGCTATATGGCTAAATTTGAATGACTCCTGCTAGTTAGCCTTCTTAGATGAAGCATTGTCAATTATTATTCATTTTTTCACTAGTATTTCTTTCATCTTCATTTCTCTTGCTTTTTATTGCAACTGCCATCCATAAGAAGTAGAAGTAGAATATAGCTATAGAATATAGCTATATGGCTAAATTTGAATGATTTCCTCTTGGTTAGCCTTCTTAGATGAAGCATTGTCAATTATTATTCATTTTCACTAGTATTTTTTCACTAGTATTTTTTTCATCTTTCATTTCTCATTTTTGCTTTTTTAATTGCAACTCCCATCTATAAAAAGTAGAAGTAGAGAATATAGCTATATGGCTAAATTTGAATGACTCCTGCTGCTTAGCCTTCTTAGATGAAGCATTGTCAATTATTATTCATTTTTCACTAGTATTTCTTTCATCTTCATTTCTCTTGCTTTTTATTGCAACTGCCATCCATAAGAAGTAGAAGTAGAGAATATAGCTATATGGCTAAATTTGAATGACTCCTGCTGGTTAGCCTTCTTAGATGAAGCATTGTCAATTATTATTCATTTTTCACTAGTATTTCTTTCATCTTCATTTCTCTTGCTTTTTATTGCAACTCCCATCCATAAGAAGTAGAAGTAGAGAATATAGCTATATGGCTAAATTTGAATGACTCCTGCTGGTTAGCCTTCTTAGATGAAGCATTGTCAATTATTATTCATTTTTCACTAGTATTTCTTTCATCTTCATTTCTCTTGCTTTTTTTGCAACTCCCATCCATAAGAAGTAGAAGTAGAGAATATAGCTATATGGCTAAATTTGAATGACTCCTGCTGGTTAGCCTTCTTAGATGAAGCATTGTCAATTATTATTCATTTTTCACTAGTATTTCTTTCATCTTCATTTTCTCTTGCTTTTTTATTGCAACTCCCATCCATAAGAAGTAGAAGTAGAGAATATAGCTATATGGCTAAATTTGAAATGCTGGTTAGCCTTCTTAGATGAAACATTGTCAATTATTATTCATTTTCACTAGTATTTTTTCATCTTCATTTCTCTTGCTTTTATTCAATCCCATTTTAGAAGTAGAGAATAGTATTTCTAAATTTGAATGATCTGGTTCATTTCTCATTGTCAATTTTATTCATTTTTCACTAGTATTTTTTTCATCCATCTTGCTTTTTATTGCAACTCCCATCCAAGTAGAAGTAGAGAATATAGCTATATGGCTAAATTTGAATGACTCCTGCTGGTTAGCCTTCTTAGATGAAGCATTGTCAATTATTATTCATTTTTCACTAGTATTTCTTTCATCTTCATTTCTCTTTTTTTATTGCAACTCCCATCCATAAGAAGTAGAAGTAGAGAATATAGCTATATGGCTAAATTTGAATGACTCCTGCTGGTTAGCCTTCTTAGATGAAGCATTGTCAATTATTATTCATTTTTCACTAGTATTTCTTTCATCTTCATTTCTCTTGCTTTTTATTGCAACTCCCATCCATAAGAAGCTATATGGCTAAATTTGAATGACTCCTGCTGGTTAGCCTTCTTAGATGAAGCATTGTCAATTATTAATATAGTATTTCTTTCATCTTATGGCTAAATTTGAATGACTCCTGCTGGTTAGCCTTCTTAGATGAAGCATTGTCAATTATTATTCATTTTTTCACTAGTATTTCTTTCATCTTCATTTCTCTTGCTTTTTATTGCAACTCCCATCCATAAGAAGTAGAAGTAGAGAATATAGCTATATGGCTAAATTTGAATGACTCCTGCTGGTTAGCCTTCTTAGATGAAGCATTGTCAATTATTATTCATTTTTCACTAGTATTTCTTTCATCTTCATTTCTCTTGCTTTTTATTGCAACTGCCATCCATAAGAAGTAGAAGTAGAGAATATAGCTATATGGCTAAATTTGAATGACTCCTGCTGGTTAGCCTTCTTAGATGAAGCATTGTCAATTATTATTCATTTTTCACTAGTATTTTTTTTCATCTTCATTTCTCTTGCTTTTTATTGCAACTGCCATCCATAAGAAGTAGAAGTAGAGAATATAGCTATATGGCTAAATTTGAATGACTCCTGCTGGTTAGCCTTCTTAGATGAAGCATTGTCAATTATTATTCATTTTTCACTAGTATTTCTTTCATCTTCATTTCTCTTGCTTTTTAGCAACTCCCATCCATAAGATAGAAGTAGAGAATATAGCTATATGGCTAAATTTGAATGATTGCCTTCAATCAATATTATTCATTTTTCACTAGTATTTCTTTCATCTTCATTTCTCTTGCTTTTTATTGCAGAATAGAAGTAGAGCCATCCATAAAGAAGTGGAAGCCTTCTTAGATGAAGCATTGTCAATTATTATTCATATAGCTTTATCTTATGTTTTTTAAATTTGAATGATATCCTATATGGCTAAATTTAGCCTTCTCTTAGATGAAGCATTGTCAATTATTATTCATTTTTCACTAGTATTTCTTTCATCTTCATTTCTCTTGCTTTTTATTGCAACTGCCATCCATAAGAAGTAGAAGTAGAGAATATAGCTATATGGCTAAATTTGAATGACTCCTGCTGGTTAGCCTTCTTAGATGAAGCATTGTCAATTATTATTCATTTTTCACTAGTATTTCTTTCATCTTCATTTCTCTTGCTTTTTATTGCAACTCCCATCCATAAGAAGTAGAATTAGAGAATATAGCTATATGGCTAAATTTGAATGACTCCTGCTGGTTAGCCTTCTTAGATGAAGCATTGTCAATTATTATTCATTTTTCACTAGTATTTCTTTCATCTTCATTTCTCTTGCTTTTTATTGCAACTCCCATCCATAAGAAGTAGAAGTAGAGAATATAGCTATATGGCTAAATTTGAATGATTTCCTGCTGGTTAGCCTTCTTAGATGAAGCATTGTCAATTATTATTCATTTTTCACTAGTATTTCTTTTCATCTTCATTTCTCTTGCTTTTTATTGCAATTCCCATCCATAAGAAGTAGAAGTAGAGAATATAGCTATATGGCTAAATTTGAATGACTCCTGCTGGTTAGCCTTCTTAGATGAAGCATTGTCAATTATTATTCATTTTTCACTAGTATTTCTTTCATCTTCATTTTCTTCTTTTTATTTTGCCATTTTTATAAATTTGAATGACTCCTGCTGGTTAGCCTTCTTAGATGAAATTGTCAATTATTATTCATTTTTCCATTTTCATCTTCATTTCTCTTGCTTTTTATTGCAACTCCCATCCATAAGAATTGTCAATCATTAGAATATAGCTATATGGCTAAATTTGAATGACTCCTGCTGGTTAGCCTTCTTAGATGAAGCATTGTCAATTATTATTCATTTTTCACTAGTATTTCTTTCATCTTCATTTCTCTTGCTTTTTTTTATTGCAACTGCCATCCATAAGAAGTAGAAGTAGAGAAATATAGCTAAATTTATATGGCTTAGATAAATTTGAATGACTCCTGCTTTTTAGCCTTCTTAGATGAAGCATTGTCAATTTTATTATTCATTTTTCACTATTATTTAGTATTTTTTCATCTTCATTTTCTTGCTTTTTTTTATTGCAACTGCCATCCATAAGAAGTAGAAGTAGAGAATATAGCTATATGGCTAAATTTGAATGACTCCTGCTGGTTAGCCTTCTTAGATGAAGCATTGTCAATTATTATTCATTTTTCACTAGTATTTCTTTTTCATCTTCATTTCTCTTGTTTTTTTTATTGCAACTCCCATCCATAAGAAGTAGAATAGAGAATATAGCTATATGGCTAAATTTGAATGACTCCTGCTGGTTAGCCTTCTTAGATGAAGCATTGTCAATTATTATTCATTTTTTCACTAGTATTTCTTTCATCTTCATTTCTCTTGCTTTTTTATTGCAACTCCCATCCATAAGAAAGTAATAAGTATGGCTAAGAATATAGCTATATGGCTAAATTTGAATGACTCCTGCTGGTTAGCCTTCTTAGATGAAGCATTGTCAATTATTATTCATTTTTCACTAGTATTTCAATTTTCATCTTCATTTTTCTCATCTTTTTTATTGCTTTTTATGCCATCCATAAGAAGTAGAAGTAGAGAATATAGCTATGGCTAAATTTGAATGACTCCTGCTGGTTAGCCTTCTTAGATGAAGCATTGTCAATTATTATTCATTTTTCACTAGTATTTCTTTCATTTCATTTCTCTTCTTTTTTATTTCCCATCCATAAGAAGTAGAAATAGAGAATATCTATTGGCTAAATTTGAATGACTCCTGCTGGTTTTCTTAGATGAAGCATTGTCAATTATTATTCATTTTCACTAGTATTTCTTTCATCTTCATTTCTCTTGCTTTTTTATTGCAACTCCCATCCATAAGAAGTAGAAGTAGAGAATATAGCTATATGGCTAAATTTGAATGACTCCTGTTGGTTATTTTCTTAGATGAAGCATTGTCAATTATTATTCATTTTTCACTAGTATTTCTTTCATCTTCATTTCTCTTGCTTTTTATTGCAACTCCCATCCATAAGAAGTAGAAGTAGAGAATATAGCTATATGGCTAAATTTGAATGACTCCCTGCCTTCTTAGATGAAGCATTGTCAATTATTATTCATTTTTTAGTATTTCTTTCATCTTCATTTCTCCTTCTTAGATGAAGCATTGTCAAATTATTCATTTTTTCACTAGTATTTCTTTCATCTTCATTTCTCTTGCTTTTTATTGCAACTCCCATCCATAAGAAGTAGAAGTAGAGAATATAGCTATATGGCTAAATTTGAATGACTCCTGCTGGTTAGCCTTCTTAGATGAAGCATTGTCAATTATTATTCATTTTTCACTAGTATTTCTTTCATCTTCATTTCTCTTGCTTTTTTTATTGCAACTGCCATCCATAAGAAGTAGAAGTAGAGAATATAGCTATATGGCTAAATTTGAATGACTCTGCTGGTTAGCCTTCTTAGATGAAGCATTGTCAATTATTATTCATTTTTCATTAGTATTTCTTTCATCTTCATTTCTCTTGCTTTTTATTGCAACTCCCATCCATAAGAAGTAGAAGTAGAGAATATAGCTATATGGCTAAATTTGAATGACTCCTGCTGGTTAGCCTTCTTAGATGAAGCATTGTCAATTATTATTCATTTTTCACTAGTATTTCTTTCATCTTCATTTCTCTTGCTTTTTTATTGCAACTCCCATCCATAAGAAGTAGAAGTAGAGAATATAGCTATATGGCTAAATTTGAATGACTCCTGCTGGTTAGCCTTCTTAGATGAAGCATTGTCAATTATTATTCATTTTTCACTAGTATTTCTTTCATCTTCATTTCTCTTGCTTTTTTTATTGCAACTGCCATCCATAAGAAGTAGAAGTAGAGAATATAGCTATATGGCTAAATTTGAATGTCAATTATTATTCATTTTTCACTGTATTTCTTTCATCTTGGTTAGCCTTCTTAGATGAAGCATTGTCAATTATTATTCATTTTTTCACTAGTATTTCAATTATTTTCATTTTTCTTCATTTCTCTTGCTTTTTATTGCAACTCCCATCCATAAGAAGTAGAAGTAGAGAATATAGCTATATGGCTAAATTTGAATGACTCCTGCTGGTTAGCCTTCTTAGATGAAGCATTGTCAATTATTATTCATTTTCACTAGTATTTCTTTCATCTTCATTTCTCTTGCATAAGAAGTTTTTTATTGCTTTGCTGGTTAGCCTTCCATCCATAAGAAGTAGAATAGAGAATATAGCTATATGGCTAAATTTGAATGACTCCTGCTGGTTAGCCTTCTTAGATGAAGCATTGTCAATTATTATTCATTTTTCACTAGTATTTCTTTCATCTTCATTTCTCTTGCTTTTTATTGCAACTCCCATCCATAAGAAGTAGAAGTAGAGAATATAGCTATATGGCTAAATTTGAATGACTCCTGCTGGTTAGCCTTCTTAGATGAAGCATTGTCAATTATTATTCATTTTTCACTAGTATTTTTTCATCTTCATTTCTCTTGCTTTTTATTGCAACTCCCATCCATAAGAAGTTAGAGAATATAGCTATATGGCTAAATTTGAATGACTCCTGCTGGTTAGCCTTCTTAGATGAAGCATTGTCAATTATTATTCATTTTTCACTAGTATTTCTTTCATCTTCATTTCTCTTGCTTTTTTATTGCAATTTCCCATCCATAAGAAGTAGAAGTAGAGAATATAGCTATATGGCTAAATTTGAATGACTCCTGCTGGTTAGCCTTCTTAGATGAAGCATTGTCAATTATTATTCATTTTTCACTAGTATTTCTTTTTCATCTTCATTTCTCTTGCTTTTTTTTTTATTGCAAATCCATAAGAAGTAGAAGTAGAGAATATAGCTATATGGCTAAATTTGAATGACTCTGCTGGTTGCCTTCCATTGTCCATAAGTATTTCTTTCAAGTAGAAGTAGAGAATATAGCTATATGGCTAAATTTGAATGACTCCTGCTGGTTAGCCTTCTTAGATGAAGCATTGTCAATTATTATTCATTTTTCACTAGTATTTCTTTCATCTTCATTTCTCTTGCTTTTTTATTGCAACTGCCATCCATAAGAAGTAGAAGTAGAGAATATAGCTATATGGCTAAATTTGAATGACTCCTGCTGGTTATTTTCTTAGATGAAGCATTGTCAATTATTATTCATTTTTCACTAGTATTTCTTTCATCTTCATTTCTCTTGCTTTTTTATTGCAACTGCCATCCATAAGAAGTAGAAGTAGAGAATATAGCTATATGGCTAAATTTGAATGACTCCTGCTGGTTAGCCTTCTTAGATGAAGCATTGTCAATTATTATTCATTTTTCACTAGTATTTCTTTCATCTTTATTTCTCTTGCTTTTTATTGCTAAAAATGACTCCATCCATAAGAAGAAGAACTAGTATTTTTTTTCATCTTATTTCTTTTTTTTTCCAAAAGAGAACCAAGCCATCCATAAGAAGTAGAATAAGAGAATATGGCTAAATTTGAATGACTCCTGCTGGTTAGCCTTCTTAGATGAAGCATTGTCAATTATTATTCATTTTTCACTAGTATTTCTTTTCATCTTCATTTCTCTTGCAATTTTTTATTTTTCACTAATTTCCATCCATTTCTCTTGCTTTTTAAGAACTCCCATATAAGAAGTAGTAGAGAATATAGCTATATGGCTAAATTTGAATGCTGGTTCCTGCTTAGATGCATTGTCAATTATTATTCATTTTTAGTATTTCTTTCATCTTCATTTCTTAGATGCAACTCCCATCCATTGTAGAGAATTATTATTCATTTTTCACTTAGATGAAGCATTGTCAATTATTATTCATTTTTCACTAGTATTTCTTTCATTTCATTTTCTTGCTTTTTTATTGCAACTGCCATCCATAAGAAGTAGAAGTAGAGAATATAGCTATATGGCTAAATTTGAATGACTCCTGCTGGTTAGCCTTCTTAGATGAAGCATTGTCAATTATTATTCATTTTTCACTAGTATTTTTTCATCTTCATTTCTCTTGCTTTTTATTGCAACTGCCATCCATAAGAAGTAGAAGTAGAGAATATAGCTATATGGCTAAATTTGAATGACTCCTGCTGGTTAGCCTTCTTAGATGAAGCATTGTCAATTATTATTCATTTTTCACTAGTATTTCTTTCATCTTCATTTTCTTGCTTTTTATTGCAACTCCCATCCATAATAAGAGAGAATAAGCTATATGGCTAAAGAATATATATATGAAGCTGTCAATTATTATTTGAATGACTCTTGCTTTTTTGCCATCCTTAGATGAAGAATATATTGTCAATTATTATTCATTTTTCACTAGTCAATTATTATTCATTTTTCATTTCATTTTTCTTGCTTTTTATTGCAACTGCCATCCATAAGAAGTAGAAGTAGAGAATATAGCTATATGGCTAAATTTGAATGACTCCTGCTGGTTAGCCATCTTAGATGAAGCATTGTCAATTATTATTCATTTTTCACTAGTATTTCTTTCATCTTCATTTTCTTTATTTTTATTGCAACTCACATCCATAAGAAGTAGAAGTAGAGAATATAGCTATATGGCTAAATTTGAATGACTCCTGTTGGTTAGCCTTCTTAGATGAAGCATTGTCAATTATTATTCATTTTTCACTAGTATTTCTTTCATCTTCATTTCTCTTCTTTTTTTTTGCCATCCATAAGAAGTAGTAGAGAATATTCTATATGGCTAAATTTGAATGATCTTGGTTGATTTCTTAGATGAAGCATTGTCAATTTTATTCATTTTTCACTAGTATTTTCATTTTCATTTCTCTTGCTTTTTATTGCAACTGCCATCCATAAGAAGTAGAAGTAGAGAATATAGCTATATGGCTAAATTTGAATGACTCTTGCTGGTTAGCCTTCTTAGATGAAGCATTGTCAATTATTATTCATTTTTCTCTAGTATTTCTTTCATCTTCATTTCTCTTGCTTTTTATTGCAACTGCCATCCATAAGAAGTAGAAGTAGAGAATATAGCTATATGGCTAAATTTGAATGACTCCTGTTGGTTAGATTTTCTTAGATGAAGCATTGTCAATTATTATTCATTTTTCACTAGTATTTCTTTCATCTTCATTTCTCTTGCTTTTTTATTGCAACTGCCATCCATAAGAAGTAGAAATAGAGAATATAGCTATATGGCTAAATTTGAATGTCTGCTGGTTAGCCTTCTTAGATGAAGCATTGTCAATTATTATTCATTTTTCACTAGTATTTCTTTCATCTTCATTTTCTCTTGAATTTTTTATTGCAACTGCCATCCATAAGTCAATTAGTAGAATTTTTACTAGAGAATTTCTCTTGCTTTTTTATAGCTATAGCTATTGCTGGCTAAATTTGAATGACTCCTGCTGGTTAGCCTTCTTAGATGAAGCATTGTCAATTATTATTCATTTTTCACTAGTATTTCTTTCATCTTCATTTCTCTTGCTTTTTTATTGCAACTGCCATCCATAAGAAGTAGTAGAAGAGAATATAGCTATATTAAATTTGAATGACTCCTGCTGGTTAGCCTTCTTAGATGAAGCATTGTCAATTATTATTCATTTTTCACTAGTATTTCTTTCATCTTCATTTCTCTTGCAATCATTATTCATTTTTTTTTATTTCAACTGCAATCCATCCATAAGAAGTAGAAGTAGAGAATATAGCTATATGGCTAAATTTGAATGACTCCTGCTGGTTAGCCTTCTTAGATGAAGCATTGTCAATTATTATTCATTTTTTCACTAGTATTTCTTTCATCTTCATTTCTCTTGCTTTTTTATTGCAACTGCCATCCATAAGAAGTAGAAGTAGAGAATATAGCTATATGGCTAAATTTGAATGACTCCTGCTGGTTAGCCTTCTTAGATGAAGCATTGTCAATTATTATTCATTTTTCACTAGTATTTCTTTCATCTTCATTTTTCTTGCTTTTTTATTGCAACTGCCATCCATAAGAAGTAGAAATAGAGAATATAGCTATATGGCTAAAAATTTGAATGACAATTATTATTTGTATTTCTTTCATCTTCATTTCTCTTGGTTAGCCATTCTTAGATGAAGCATTGTCAATTATTATTCATTTTTCACTAGTATTTCTTTCATCTTCATTTCTCTTGCTTTTTTTATTGCAACTCCCATCCATAAGAAGTAGAATAGAGAATATAGCTATATGGCTAAATTTGAATGACTCCTGCTGGTTAGCCTTCTTAGATGAAGCATTGTCAATTATTATTCATTTTTCACTAGTATTTCTTTCATCTTCATTTCAATTTTTTTTATTGCAACTGCCATCCATAAGAAGTAGAAGTAGAGAATATAGCTATATGGCTAAATTTGAATGACTCCTGCTGGTTAGCCTTCTTAGATGAAGCATTGTCAATTATTATTCATTTTTCACTAGTATTTCATTTTTCATCTTCATTTCTCTTGCAAATTTTTTTATTTTTCCATCCATAAGAAGTAGAAGTAGAGAATATAGCTATATATAAATTTGAATGACTCCTGCTGGTTAGCCTTCTTAGATGAAGCATTGTCAATTATTATTCATTTTTCACTAGTATTTCTTTCATCTTCATTTCTCTTGCTTTTTTTTATTGCAACTGCCATCCATAAGAAATAGAAGTAGAGAATATAGCTATATGGCTAAATTTGAATGACTCATTTTGCTGGTTAGCTTTCTTAGATGAAGCATTGTCAATTATTATTCATTTTTCACTAGTATTTTTTTCATCTTCATTTCTCTTGATTTTTTATTGCAACTGCCATCCATAAGAAGTAGAAGTAGAGAATATTTATATGGCTAAATTTGAATGACTCCTGCTGGTTAGCCTTCTTAGATGAAGCATTGTCAATTATTATTCATTTTTCACTAGTATTTCTTTCATCTTCATTTTCTTGCTTTTTTTTATTGCAACTGCCATCCATAAGAAGTAGAAGTAGAGAATATAGCTATATGGCTAAATTTGAATGACTTGCTGGTTAGTAGAACCTTCTTAGATGAAGCATTGTCAATTATTATTCATTTTCACTAGTATTTCTTTCATCTTCATTTTCTTGCTTTTTATTGCAACTGCCATCCATAAGAAGTAGAAGTAGAGAATATAGTTATATGGCTAAATTTGAATGACTCCTCTGGTTAGCCTTCTTAGATGAAGCATTGTCAATTATTATTCATTTTTCACTAGTATTTCTTTCATCTTCATTTCTCTTGCTTTTTTATTGCAACTGCCATCCATAAGAAGTAAAAGTAGAGAATATAGCTATATGGCTAAATTTGAATGACTCCTGCATTTGGTTAGCCTTCTTAGATGAAGCATTGTCAATTATTATTCATTTTTCACTAGTATTTCATTTTTTTTCATCTTCATTTCTCTTGCTTTTTTATTGCAACTGCCATCCATAAGAAGTAGAAGTAGAGAATATAGCCATATGGCTAAATTTGAATGACTCCTGCTGTTTAGCCTTCTTAGATAGAGAATATATTATTATTCATTTTTCACTAGTATTTCTTTCATCTTCATTTTTCTTGCTTTTTATTGCAACTGCCATCCATAAAAGTAGAAATAGAGAATATAGCTATATGGCTAAATTTGAATGACTCCTGCTGGTTAGCCTTCTTAGATGAAGCATTGTCAATTATTATTCATTTTTCACTAGTATTTCTTTTTCATCTTCATTTCTCTTGCTTTTTATTGCAACTGCCATCCATAAGAAGTAGAAGTAGAGAATATAGCTATATGGCTAAATTTGAATGACTCCTGCTGGTTAGCCTTCTTAGATGAAGCATTGTCAATTATTATTCATTTTTCACTAGTATTTTTTCATCTTCATTTCTCTTGCTTTTTATTGCAACTGCCATCCATAAGAAGTAGAAGTAGAGAATATAGCTATATGGCTAAATTTGAATGACTCCACAATTGGTTAGCCTTCTTAGATGAAGCATTGTCAATTATTATTCATTTTTCACTAGTATTTTTTTCATCTTCATTTCTCTTAGCTTTTTATTGCAACTGACCATCTGGTTAAGTAGAAGCATTGTCAATATATTCATTTATGGCTAAATTTGAATTTTCCTTCTTTTTTTATTTTGCCATCCATTAGATGAAGCATGGCTAAATTTGAATCAATTATTATTCATTATTATTTTCACTAGTATTTCTTTCATCTTCATTTCTCTTTGTTTTTTATTGCAACTGCCATCCATAAGAAGTAGAAGTAGAGAATATAGCTATATGGCTAAATTTGAATGACTCCTGCTGGTTAGCCTTCTTAGATGAAGCATTGTCAATTATTATTCATTTTTCACTAGTATTTCTTTCATCTTCATTTCTTTCTTTTTATTTCATTTTATAGCTAAATTTTTCTCTGGTTTTGCATTTTTATTTCAACTAGTATTTCTTTTCATCCATTTCTCTTGCTTTTTAGAGATCCCCATCCATAAGAATATAGAATTGAAGAATATAGCTATATGGCTAAATTTGAATGAGTATTTTCCTGCTGTTTAGCCTTCTTAGATGAAGCATTGTCAATTATTATTCATTTTTCACTAGTATTTTTTTCATCTTCATTTTCTTGCTTTTTTATTGCAACTGCCATCCATAAGAAGTAGAAGTAGAGAATATAGCTATATGGCTAAATTTGAATGACTCCTGCTGGTTAGCCTTCTTAGATGAAGCATTGTCAATTATTATTCATTTTTTCACTAGTATTTCAATTTTCATCTTCATTTCTCTTGCTTTTTTATTGCAACTGCCATCCATAAGAAGTAGAAGTAGAGAATATAGCTATATGGCTAAATTTGAATGACTCCTCATTTTTGGTTAGCCTTCTTAGATGAAGCATTGTCAATTATTTCATTTTCACTAGTATTTCTTTCATCTTCATTTCTCTTGCTTTTTTATTGCAACTGCCATCCATAAGAAGTAGAAGTAGAGAATGGTTAAGGCAAAATTTGAATGACTCCTGCTGGTTATTCCTTAGATGAAGCATTGTCAATTATTATTCATTTGAACTAGTATTTCATTTTCATCTTCATTTCTCTTGCTTTTTTATTGCAACTTCCATCCATAAGAAGTAGAAATAGAGAATATAATAAATTTGAATGAATCCTGGTTAGCCTTCTTAGATGAACATTGTCAATTATTAAATTTTGAATGATTTCTTTTCATCTTCTTCTTGCTTTTTTATTGCAACTGCCATCCATTAGATGAAAGCTATTGCTAAATTTATTATTCTGGTTTTTTAGATGAAGTATTTCTTTATTCTTCATTTTCTCTTATTTTTTTATCTTCATTTTCTTGCTTTTTATTCCATAATTAGAAGTAGAGAATATAGCTATATGGCTAAATTTGAATGACTCCTGCTGGTTAGCCTTCTTAGATGAAGCATTGTCAATTATTATTCATTTTCACTAGTATTTCTTTCATCTTCATTTCTCTTGCTTTTTTATTGCAACTGCCATCCATAAGAAAGAAGTGAGAATAAGTATATGGCTAAATTTGAATTGGTCCTGCTGGTTAGCCTTAGATGGCTCAAATTTTGAATGATCTTTCTCTTGCTGGTTGCAAGCCATTCTTAGATGAAGAATTGTCTAAATTTTATTATTCTTAGATTTTTCACTTTAGTATTTCTTTCATCTTCATTTCTCTTGCTTTTTATTGCAACTGCCATCCATAAGAAGTAGAAGTAGAGAATATACTTATATGGCTAAATTTGAATGACTCCTGCTGGTTAGCCTTCTTAGATGAAGCATTGTCAATTATTATTCATTTTTCACTAGTATTTCGGATTTTCATCTTCATTTCTCTTGTTGGTTTTTTATTTGCCATCCATAAGAAGTAGAAGAAATAGAGAATATAGCTATATGGCTAAATTTGAATGACTCCTGCTGGTTAGCCTTCTTAGATGAAGCATTGTCAATTATTATTCATTTTTCACTAGTATTTCTTTCATCTTCATTTCTCTTGCTTTTTTTGATTTTTTAGTTATATGGCAAGCTGCCATCCATAATTATTCATTTTTCACTAGATCATAGAGAATATTTTTATTGTAATCCATTTAAATTTGAATTTAAATCCTGCTGCTGTTAGCCTTCTTAGATGAAGCATTGTCAATTATTATTCATTTTTCACTAGTATTTCTTTCATCTTCATTTCTCTTGCTTTTTTTATTGCAACTGCCATCCATAAGAAGTAGAAGTAGAGAATATAGCTATATGATATTTAAATTTGAATGTTTTCCTGCTGGTTAGCCTTCTTAGATGAAGCATTGTCAATTATTATTCATTTTTCACTAGTATTTCTTTCATCTTCATTTCTCTTTTTTTATTGCAACTGCCATCCATAAGAAGTAGAAGTAGAGAATATTATATAAATTTGAATGACTCCTGCTGGTTTTAAAAGATGACACATTGTCAATTATTATTCATTTTTCACTAGTATTTCTTTCATCTTCATTTCGCTTGCTTTTGTGATCACTAAATAACTGGCTAAATTAAGTGAATTGTTTTTTTTGTTTTTTTTTTTCTTGCTTATCAACCATTTGTGGGTTATCTAAGACTGAAAATATATTTTGGATTCTAAGAATGTTTTGTTTTGTGAGTGAATGTTATGTTAACAATTTTTTAGAATAACATATTTCCAGATGCAAAAACTACTATTTAACCCATAGCTGATGGGAGGAGATATTCATACCTTTCTTCAGAGTATTTGCAAGTTAATTTAATGTAATGAACCTGAATGGAATTCAAACTTTGGTCTCTGATTTCTTATTCCGAGCCACTATTCATTACACCGCCCACACATCCAAGTAAGATTGGAAATAACTGACTAAAGGAGTGCCAATCCCAACCTGAAACTAAATTATCAACTCATCTCAATTTCTTGGAAGCATTATTAATAATTTAAGAAAAATTTTCCCCCATCCTATTTCCATAACTTTTTATTGCAATTCCCTGATTATCAATTAACGATTCCTATTCAAAATTTATACTACTTACTGGAAACTCATAAGCTTACGATGTGGGCAGTTCTGATTAAAGGCAAGAGAAATGAGATAAAAGTGATAGTCAAAGATTATCTACTTTCTGTAAATGTAATTAAATCAAGATGCATTGCTACTCTTTGATAGAAGAAGAATATCAAGTAATGTTTTTAGGCTTGTTGACTGTTAGTGATATTAAAATGACTGATATGGGAACTACAATAATATAAATAAAATTCGGTCATTGTCAGGTAATGATGACCTCATAAAATATCTGTAAAAGATACTGCAAATGTTTAAGCATGGCAATCTGCCATGGTACATTGATACTTAAAGTAATAAGACTATACATCCATAGGAATAGGGTATGACACAAGGTCTCTATTGTGGGAGCTCCGATATTCACTTAAAAAGCAAAATTTTTTCTTACAATCCAAAACATGTTTCAGCTTTAAATAACCTACAAAGGGTTGATAAACCATAAAAAAACTAATCATACATCTGTCTATATTTCTGAGATGAGGTATTGTAACTATTTACACTGATGTCCTTATCTTTGTCATATTCCTCAAGGACACATGGCCCAATGGATAAAAGTGTTGGTTGAAGTAATCCAGTGACTTGACCCTAAGAGTTATGAGTTCAATACCTGGCCACAGCAGAGGGGAATAAAAACTTGGAGAGTTGAGTTACTAAAGGGAGATAACTGAAACTGAGATGTTCCATGGCACATGTAACAAGAAGAATCTACCCTGGTGGACTAAATAAAGGGTTTGGTTCACCTGAAGAAGACTGGAGCATACAACGGCCAAAACATTGTGAATATGACAAAGATGAAGACAACAGTCTGAATAATGTAAATAGTGACTAATCAGTAATCATATATACTTCTGTTAAGGCCTAATTTATTTATAGATTAAGCACAATAAGATTTGTTTTTGCTCAACCCTCACAGAGCAAACCTGCAGTTTATAATACCACTATACTGAGTGGACCTTAGTTACAGTTTTATGGAGTGAGTATAAAATCTGGTGTGATCAGCAGTTTGAACAAGGCCAGTGGTTGAAACATTAATTTTCTAACCGTGAGGTTTAGGTTTGAATCTCGCCATGGTCAATTTGTTAGCAGCAGAGAAAACCGATTCTCTTGCCTGCTAATTAAGTCACACTGAACTATTCTGGACTGAAATAACTTTTTATAAAACTAGCATAGTACCCATCAAAAATGTTTTTTTTTATAATCTGGATCAGCACTTCTGCTTAGGACTTGAGTATTTGTCCGACTGGAAAGTGTTATATACAATAGTCATTAACTGTTCATTTCTACACCACAGAATTGGGTGGGGAGTAAAAGAGAAAGAAGTGAGAAAAAATGCAGACTGAGAAAAAGTAAAGGATAAGTAAATAAAGCTGTAGAAAAATGAGAAGAATAGCAGATGAAAAGGAGAAGGGGTGGAAGCAAGATGTATAGACAGATTAACTTTCTTTAATTTCGTTATTCCTTTACCCTTTTAATCTTCTAAAGTGGGTGATGCTTTAACATATTTTTCTTTTTGATCTGGATGCCACCTTAATACCTCTTAATTGCTGCTGTTCCCAGGTCCACCTTGACCCGAGGTAGTAGCACCTGTTAGGGTCTCAACTATGGGTAAATAGTGTCATTCAAACAAAATCACTATGAAAGTATAAAATACATTTTTATAGTAACAATACCAGCAATACATTTTTAAAGCAAAATGAATTCCAATACATTTTATCTGTAGTTGAAGACATACAATTGCATTCAAAATATATTTAGTTGAAGCCATAAAATTCTGTTCAAATTATTTACATTTTGGTATTAAATAATTTCTAGTGGTTGATATGACTTTAAACAAAATCAACCAACCAAACCACCTTAATAGGAAAAACAGATATTATGGTAGTCATATAAAGATATATACTAACAGTTTCTTGTCTCATAGTTTGTGTTTGTGGAACTCTCTTCCAGCTTCTTGCTTTCCAGTCAACTTTTATCTTCAAAAATTTAAAGGCAATGTCAATCGTTATCTTCTGTCTTCTTAATTTCTCTTTTATTGTTCTCTCTCCTTAATAATATTTTTCTTTTTCTCATATTCTTTCACATTCAGTAACCCCTTGCATCTTAGTGGCTTTATTGCCTTGCTTGGAAAGAAATGATTAAAATTTAAATGCAATGAAAATTGTTATCTTCTGTCTTCTTAATTTCTCTTATTGTTCTCTCCCTGTAACAGTGTTTACTTTTTTCTTATTCTCTCAAACTGTTACCTCTTGCATCTTAGTGGCTTTATTGCCTTGCTTGGGTTGAAATGTTTTTTTTTTTTTTTTTCTTCCCAAATCTGATAAATTTTGCAAACTTTATCTTCCAATTTAGCTTGCTTTCCCTTCCCAGACACTTGTGACTATTAAAATACTTAAGGGGATGCCTTCAACTGCATGTGGTAGGGAATTATTTGCCATAGATGATATTGGATGTTATGCCTTACATAAATGTGACTATAAGAGGCATGGAAATGGAAGGTTTTGTTTTTTAACTTTTGAATAAATATGAGGAAAAAAAAAATGCCTATCACAAGTTGTTAGGGGTGGGGTGGGGGGTTGAAAGAAGCCACTAGGCCAACTGCAAAATGTTGATATCTGTTGTTGGAATCTGAGGCATGCTTTTCATTCTTTTGTCCAGAAATGTCATCAGGGAGGAAGTGAAACTTGGTGCACTTTTGTAAAGAGAAAAGGAAATTGTTGGCAATTTAAAAAGAAAAACAAATCCAATAAAAACAATTGCTGCCTGTTGAGTGCGTGGGCGAGCATTTGAATGAAATGAAAAATTCAGTCTGATTTGTGCAAGATATGTATGTATGTATGTATGTATGCTTATTTATACAAGTTTTGTTAAAGACCAATGAAAAGTGTTTGTTAAGGATTTTTTAAATTTATTTTTTTTCTATACTTCAAATCATTTTCCTGGTTTCCGGTATATATTTATATAAATTACTTTCAGCTTTCGTAAGCCATTATCAAATATTGTTTCCTGTGTCAGTTTTAATTTAAACCTTTTTTTAATTCAATATGTTTAATATGTTTGTTCCTAAATTTCATAAACAATTGATTATTATTATTTATACTATTTACATATAGACTATTGTCCTTATTTATTGATGTTGTTTGTTTTTTATGATTAATGCTTCCAATATTTGTAGTCATTTTTTACAGTCTGTGATATTAGATTGCTACACATGAAATGACACATTTATTGGTTGATTGTTGATCTGGTCATCTAATGAAGTAACCTCATTATATAAAAAAATCTTGACTTATTCCTAACTCTTTTTCTTTCCAAATAATATTTCTTTCAATAAGCCCAATGTTGAGTAATCTTACTGTTTGAGTACAAACTGGGAAAAAGAACCATTTTTGTATCGAATCATTACATGTGACAACAGTAAGAGAGTAGGCCAGTGGTTAGATGCAAGTGAATCACCAAAAGAATACTCATATTCTCAGCATCCTTATATAGAATCACATTTATATCATCTTAAGTCTCTTTTTTATCTGTGAAAAGATTGTCCCACATTCAATGGCATATAGGTTTGGTTTGGTTTGGTTTCATGGTATATCAACCTCAATGAGTTATTTAATGCTGACAACCTTTTTTTCCTGGTAATATTCTGTTTTGTCATCTATTTCTGGTAATATTTTTTTCCTCAAAAATGTATAGCTGGTAATATTATTTTCAAAAACATATTGCTGGTAATAGTTTTTTTTTCTTCAAAACTTTATTTATGGTAATAATTTTTTACAAAGTATTTCTAGTATTAAAACCTATTTTTTACACTTTTATAATGCTTTTTAACCTTAGTTTAGGGGTTAACTATTTGCCCATAGCTGGGACTCTAACAGGTACTACCACCCCAAATCATGGTGGACCTGGGAACCAGCAAACACCTCAACACCTTATTAGGTTGTCACACATGAAATGATGAATTTTTGGTTGATTGTTGATCAGGTTGTCTAACAAATTAACCTCCTTATTATATAAAAAAATCTTGACTTATTCCTGACTCTTTTTCTTTCCAGATAATTTTTCTTTCAATATACCATTACTCATAAGCCCAATAAAAATATTTAGAATGAAACACCGTCAAGTAATCTTACTTTATGAGTACAAACTGGGTTATTTGGCCTCTGAAGCATTTCAGAATATCAAAGCAGTCTTTGGTAACGGTATTGTTGAAATCAGAACTGTACAGAAATGGTTTCAGAAGTTTTGTTTGGGAGATTATAATCTTGAAAATAAATCAAGGGGAAGACTACAATCAGTTATCACACATGTTCAGTTGAATGCTTTTGTTGATCAAAATCTAAAAACTTACATCAGAACTCAAAACATCTCACAGTTTCTCAGCCCATTCTTCATTATGGAAGAGGTAATCATAGCATTTGAACTGTTTACCACATCAAAGGATGAGAATTTCCTTTTTAAAGATGGGATCAAGAATTTAGAGGTATGTTGGAGAACAGTCATCTATCAACATGGTGCTTTTTTCAACTAAATAAATTAGTTATTTAACATTTCAGAAGCGTTTTATTCATTTCCTATAAAGTGTGGCATTTGATGTGACAACATAATATAACACTTTGTGCTATTGGTGAGGATTTGTTGAATTTCTTGTGTTTCATTCTACATACACACACACACTAATTTACCCATACCAACAAAATGTCGACATTATTTAAGTAATTTTGCAACTGTATTGGTTACATTTTGTATCTATCTATACAATTAACACTCCTGTTGCATGTAAGAAAGAATTTTGCTTTATTAAAATCATTAAAAGTAAAAATAGCTAATGAAAGCCAATCTGAAACAAAAATAAAGCAATGCTTTAGCAGACCAATCTTCTATACTTGTATTCCGTTATTGGCATTGAATAATACTTGTTGTTATCATGAAGATGGAATATCTGATTATTGAATAAGGGAGGTCAGTTGCATAATCAATAAAAAAAATATGAAGTTAAATTGTTATGGCAAATCACTAGTTTATACACTTTCCCCTGTTGGGTTATCAGGCTGTAAGTTTTATAGTGTGTAAAATAGTATATGGAAGAATTGGAACCAAGTTTGGTGTGCAGGCATTACAACTGTAATTATAGGCTCTATAAGAGGTGCACACACACACATATATATATATATATAAGTAATTGATGATATCCACTGAGGAGTGGATGAAACTTTTGGGTTGGGATGGTGAAGGTAACATCAATCAGCTAAGTAACAAATTTTACTCACATTAATCCTTCATATATATATATATATATATTGCTCATTTAGATGTCAATGAATTTTGTTATACACTGAACTATTCTGACTATTATTCTTATTTTTTTTCTCATGGTCTGATTAAAGGAGATAATTCCAGATTTATTAATTGCTAATTATACTCTTTTCCCTGAATTAGAGAAAGCAGAAAAGAATACGTGACCCCTCTGCATTCCCCTCCATCAGACATAGTGGCATACCAATACTTCTTTTAATAATATTAAAGTTTCAGGATAATTATTATTTGAAAATAATTCTAATATAATTTTTTATAAAGACAGCTGTTAGCAAGTATAGATAAATAAAAAAAAAACAAATAAATTTCAAAGTAAACTTTAGAAGAAAATCTATCTTGGTTATTCAAACTTTTTTTTTTTTTTCTATTAGAATACCAAAATGTTTGAAGTTCAGTCTTTTCAGATTGTAATATCACATTTTTGTTGAGGAAAATGCAACTAATTCTTCTTCCTCTTGTTGAAGCCAGAGAGAGAGAGAGTAGCAAGAGAGGGTTGCATTTGTGCTATACCCTGAAAAATATATATAGAATCATAATTTTTAGAACTTAGAAACTTTTTCTGTCTATATTTCTGAGATGAGGTATTGTGACTATTTACACTATTTACATTGTTTCTTGTCCTCCTCTTTATTCTCATATTCACAATGTTTTGGTCGTTGTACACTTCAGCTTTCTTGAAGATCAGTCTATATTTCTGAGAGGAGGTATTGTAACTATTTACACTATTTGCATTGTGCGAACTGTTGTCTTCATCATTGTTGACATATTCACAGTGTTTCAGCCATTGTATTCTGCTGAGGTGAACAAAAACTTGAACTCAATTCTCCAAGTTTTTCTTCACCTCAGCAGAATACAATGGCTGAAACAGTGTGAATATGTCAACAATGATGAAGACAACAGTTCGCACAATGCAAATAGTGTAAATAGTTACAATATCTCCTCTCAGAAATAAATTGAGTTACTATAGGGAAATAACTGAAACAGAGATATCTGGAAGAGGCATGGAACAAGAACATTCTATACTAGTGAACGAATAAAGGGTTTGGTTTGAAATTCCAATCACCTGAAGAAGGCTGGAGCATACAAAAGCTGAAATGTCATGAATATGCCAATGTAAATAGTGTAAATAGTTATAAACATTTGTTGAAATATTTCATATAAATTATTAATTTTATTTCAACAATTTAAAAATAATGTTGAAAGCTTTTCTTTTTCAGTATATTGTCATGTCTCTTCTTGATCCATCGTTGAAAATTGTATCTTGGGTTATGTAGTTAAAGAAATGAGATAAATTTGGTAGAAGGTTTGAATTCTTATTTGGTTGGTCATTTGGTCAGCACTGGTGAATTGTTAATATTTTTTTTTTTTTATTGTTAATGTCATGTTCACCAACAGATAAACTCTTTTTGAACAATTATCAATTTAATGATCTGAATTGCAAACTTGGTGAATCAGTGTCTATTTTGGTAAAGTTATCTCTACATTTCCATAATAGGTGCTGTTTCTGCCATTTTTGTGTTAAAAAAATCTCTAATTGTTTTCTATAATAAGATAAAAACTACACAAACATAAAGATGGAATAAAGTAGAGACATTCTTTGCAGTTTTAAACAAGAGATTCTTTCTTTGTTTCTTTTTCTCTCGCTCTCCTTTTTTTTCTTTCTCTCAAAAGTTCTTTGAAGATTCTCATAATTGTAGCCTTGTCTTTCCTTTTCTTTCTGGCGTGGCAATGTTACTTTATTTATAAAAATAAAGTTACATTACTTTATTGATTCTTCTGTTATCCTGGAGGACAAAAATATGCATTTTTCCTCCAGGTAAATTGGTTATTGCATTTGGACTCTTACTTTTTCCTTTCAGTAGTATCTGGTGGAGGATATGTTGCTAATGTAATGGATATTGGTGCAGAAAATGGAACCGGAGAACGGAGTTCAAATTCTGGCCTCATTTGTTGCATTCACTCATATTAATGCTCTTGGGGAAAGGCAGGAAATAGCAGGGTAGACTGCTCTCTTTAGCTCTTGATTTTACCCAGCTTAACAGATGGAAAACTCTGAATGCCAAAACTGAAGAAGGCAACAGGAAACAATCCATCTTTCCCAAGAAGTCATGGCAATCTGCAGATAAGGAAATAGTTAGCTGTGGAGAGTCATAATCATTTTTATCCCATGAGACATCAATTAAATAGTAGGGTAAACTGGGTTATCTAGCTCTGGGTGGATTCTAAGAGAAGGAACATTATGAATTCTAAAACTTATTTACTTGTTAACACATTTTAGAAATCATTGCTGTTAGTTTCCTTAATATTTTTCTGTGATTTATAATTTACAGGTGATGCTGTCAACTAATATATATATATATATATATATATATATATATGGGTTACAACTTTTTATAAAATAATTAATTTCCTGTATTATAACTTGTTGCTAAAAAATAATGAAGACTGTTTTAATTAAGTTTATTTTTTTTTAAAATGTCACCCCACCCACAACACAAAATTTCTAAAATCATATATAAGTATAGCAGTACTATAACCTTCTGGAACTTGTTTTTGTTTAGCAGATTGAAAAATAACCCATCTGAAATATTTTCATTTTTTACTTTTATTGTACATATGGTAAAATCAAATTTTTAGTTTGGGTGAAGGTGTGTGGCCTTTTCAAGAACTAAAACAAATTAATGCTTTTTTTCATTACTTTTGAGCAAAATTCCATGATGCAGGAATATAATGTTATTATTAGTGGATACCCATATTTGAGTAGACGCTCAAAAATATGTGCTCTCTGGATATTTCCTTTTAATAAGATTTCTCAATAGGCCAGTAGATGAAATTTTATATATATGATTGAATCAGCTTACTCTGATGATCCATTTTGGTGAAACATAGGTAACTTGTACCTGCAGTATCTGTCTATATTTCTGAGATGAGGTATTATGTACACTATTTACATTATTCGGACTATTGGATGTCAGTTGTTAATTATCTCCTGTTAATTCCCCTCTCCAAGTTCTTCACTGCCTTAACTGGGTATTGACCTCACACTCTTTGGGTCCTGTCACTGGATCTAACACCTTTATCCACTGTACCATATGTCCTTGAGGACATCTGTGTATGTATTTCTTTGTATTATAAACCTAATGTCTTCAGCAATCATTTTTTACCAGACCTCATATTGCAATTTTTGTTGTTATTGCTTTTCTCTGGCACTCCTTATTAAGACCCCCCCCATAGAGGAGAACGTGAGTAAAGACTGTGTGTATGCTATCCTGTGCAGCTGCGGAAAGAAATATAAAGAGGAGAAAGGAAGGCTTCAAGAACACCAGAAAGCTGCAACACAAGGGAAAGTGGAAAAATCAGGCGTGACTGACCACATATGGAGAGAGAAGAGAGATTACTGCCCTCTGTGGGATCAGGCTGAGATCGTAGACAAAAAATACCATTGGAAAATTTGTAAACTTAAGGAATCAGCACATATGCCAGGGTACAAAAATCTCCTGAGCTGACCAAGCATAGAAATGAATACAATATGGGAACCAGTAATAAGGAGTGCCAGAGAAAAGTGATAACAACAACAAAAATTACAATATGAGCACTGGTAAAAAATGATTACTGAAGACATTAGGTTTATAATACCCAGAAATTCATAGATGTCCTCAAGGACATATGGCCCAGTGGATAGAGGCGTGTGTTAGATCCAGTGACAAGAGTGTGAGTTCAATACTCAGTTAAGGCAGTGAAGAACTTGGAGAAGGGAATTAACAGGAGATGATTGACAACTGACATCCATTAAAAAACATGGCAGTCTACCCCAGTGAGCGAAATAAAGAGTTCAGTTCGACATTCCAACCACCTGAAGACTGATGACGACAATAGTCCGAATAATGTAAAAAGTTGTTCCTGGTTCACTAGGATTTTTTTTATATTCTGCTCTACTTTTGCGTATTGAGCACTCTACACTCTTTTATTATTTACTTATTTGAGGTTTTTTTTTTTTTTTTTGTCTACTTGGATGTTTTTAGTCCCTTTGAATTCCCCCCCCCGATACCTATTTGTTTTAATATATTTTTATTTGCAAACTGTCTTATCTGGGTTTTTGTTTTTTTTTACACCAACTGAGTATAGTTACGAACATTATATATATATGTCCTCTTATTACTAAGAGAAAAAAACAAGAACAACATCTATTATATACCTGAAGATGTCTGTATGAACAGACGAAAGCTTGTGTAAAAATAACAACTAATACGGCAGAAATTTATATGAACAAGGATCAATTCATTCATAACGGATCTAAGGTTTTTGTGTAATATTTGAATTGTTTGCGAGATGGATGTCTCGCCATTTAAAATCATTAACCTTTGCATTAGTTTTGTGTGAATAATTCATATATATATATATATATATATAGTTTGGATAGAAATTATCTTGATAATAAATCTGTCATCAATGATCTCTGATTTTCGTTAGGTTTTAAATGCTTCTCTGTATTTTGATTTCTACAATTTATTACATGCTTCTGTTTTTTTTTTTTTTTTTTTTTTTTAAATGTATAAGTTCACAAATATGCCTCCTTGCTCAAAGGTGACCTAGAACAGAACACAGCATAAGTGCTTAACTCACTGGGATATTTTACATACCTGGTTGTCATTTATTATGCAAACCAAATTGTGTTCTCGGTCATATTCTTGACTGTAAATTTTTTATTTTATTCTTTTATTTTTATTTTTTTTTAAGCTACCGATAATGTTGGCGGCAAACGCCATGTAAGTGCATCTTGGTTTTACCTCTTCACAATCCAGTAGACTCAGCTTGTTTACATTTGAGAAATTATGCATTGTTCATTGCAAAAAAAGGTTTTCAAAAATACCTGCTCTTGGAAATACTCACCCCACCATGCATCTCATCATCAGAATGATAAGTTAACTGCGCTAATATATTTTTCTGTTTATCTTTCTCCTTTTAACACATGCATTTATTCTCAACATTCTCTGGCTAACTGCCAAATTCCAGCAGATTTACTTGTGCACTTAGATGTAGAACTTAGTGGTTAGAATGTTGGCTTTCTGGTTGAGAGGCTAAAAGACCAATTCCTGAAGATATACTTTTCGGAAAAAAAGAAAAAGAAAATGAAAAATATATTATATATATATATATAATATATATATATATATATATATATATATGTGTAATAATCTGTTTGCATATAATCTAAATGAATCCCAATAATATAATAACAGTATTAAAACTGATTCACATAGAGAGCTTAAAGTTTTATTCAAACAGACCATATAAATTACATCAATATTATGATCATTTCACCCCATAATTATTTTTAATTATCTTGATGGATTTGAAAATCACCCAGATCGATTTTTAATTTGTGGGGTGAAATTATATAACATTACCTGATGAAAGTTGCTTAAAGAACTTTTGGCACAATATGTGCACCAATTTTCTAGATTCCGTTCTTCCTAAAAGTGCAGTTGGCTCTGCACAAACTTTCACCACTACAATCAAATCATATGACAGAATAGCTGCACATATGATTTCAAAATAAAGAGAAAGAACAGACAAATTAAGAATTCATCATTATTTAGCATTTACTTTTTTTTTTTAACGTGCTCGATACAACTTAAAGCAAAATATTGCAATAATATTTTTATTTAAAAAAAATATTTTGCATCACTACACAAAAATTTCTGTTTCAGACTAAAATTGTTCCTTCATCAGGTGATGTTAGGTAACTTATGATCATAAGTTATCTAACATTGCTTGATGAAGGAACAATTTTAGTTCCAAAACATAGAAATTTTTATGTAGCAATACAAAATATTTTTTAAATAAAAATATTACCATATATAACATTTACTCATCATGAGAAATGTATTTTGTAAATATAATATAGAAAGCAAATATATTAAAAAATGACTCATCAACTTAAAAACAAACAAGTGGTTATTTAATTGTATAGAAATTCTTTTATAAGTTTGAACAAATAACAAATTGGAATTGTGCCATGGAAACTTTATTTTGAAACTTCTTTTTAAAGTGGTTGTTCTATAATTATTGAATTTAAAAATAAACAAGCCATCAGAAATAATAATAATAATAAAAATACTGCTTGCCATAATTATTTTAATTCTATATAAATATCTTGTAGTGGAGATAATGTGAGTAAAGTGGAAAAGCTTTTACAGACAATGCGTTTCACCTTCTTATGACAGGTGTCTTTAGATCAGAACTAAACTCGTGATGAAAGAATTTTGGAATTTTGAGGAAGGGTTTATAAATAACCTTATTAGATGTTGTGGTCAGAATGTTTTTATTTTTTTTTATTGAAGCCTTTAATATCTACTGGATTTGAAATTAGCCCCCTCCAAGTGGTTCTCTGTGGTTTTGTTTTTGTTTTTTTTCTCTATTAGTTCATATTCTCTATTGGGCTACACTTGCTTTTGTGATGATTGGTGATATTATGTATGAGCCTGGTCTGAGGTTGACCATTTCAATACATTTTCTTAGTGAATTCTTTTCTCTTCTAATCAGACAGGTATTTATGAAGTTGAAATTGTGGTCAGATCACAAATTTTCTTGGTGACCCTCAGACTTCTTTGCCACTAGTTAGTTTCAAAAAATGAATTTATATTGGAGCTCATGTTGGTACTGGACATATATATATATATATATATATATTTTAAATCGTTTGACTAAACACAAAGCCAAAGAATTTTATTTAAGTTATTTTTAATCATCTCGGATTGTCATGACGCGTTCAAAGTTTTCACTGGAGTTTGAAGTTTCTGAGTGTTTTTCGTTCATCTTTGATTTGATCAGCAGAAAAAAAATGAAAAATAGCTGTTGAATTTCCTTGGTTTTATTTATGATGCAATTTTTTTTCTTTAATATACAATTACACCTTTACACCCCCCCCACCTTGACTGTATTTGCAATTTACTTAACACAACTTGTGGAAAAAAAAAATCCTGCTAATTTTAGATATCAGTTCTACAGATTCAAAACATCTTCTTTAAATTCTTTTCCTCATCTTTAGGTTTAAAAAAATAAAAATGGTTAATAAGACACACACATTGAAAGCATTCAGTGTTAATGTTTACAAAAAAAATCTTTCTCAAAAAGAAGTAGAAAAAAAAAGTTTTAAGGGGAGGTAATTCATGTGAGTGTTGAGGGAAGGGAAATTCCTCCTACTTAGCCTATGATGAATAACATATTTACTGTCAAGGAAAATATTTATAAACCACTGAAAGAGAAGAGGAAAATAATTTTAAAACATTGTTTTCTTTGACCTTACCAACAATATTTTTTGGTTGATAATTCCTTTTTAAAAGGGCTTTTACATGGTTTCTTGTTTTGTTTCTTGGATTAAAAAAATCTGAATTTTGTAAATAAATCATTCTTCTCATTGAAGAAAAACGATTTTTCATGAAAATGTTAAAACTCATTCATTTTATTCAGTTATTGTGGTCACCACTCCCCACCTCCATCCTACAATTGTGGTTCATGGTGACATTCGTGCAATGGCTTGCTTGTCCCTTTTGCACCAGAGATGTTGAGATTGCCTCATCCATCATCAACAGAGGTGGATTTTTTTTAAGTTACTTTCTAACTTAGAGGCAAAACCTACAGTTCAGTTTCTTTCTCCTAGACTGGTTGCCATCCAAGGCTAAAAAAAAGAAAAACAGTTTGTCCTGCTATTTTACCCATAGCTGGTGAGGAGAAGAGATGGATTTATAGCTTTCCCAAGGGTATTAGCATGTAAGTGAATCTAATGAACATGACTTGAATTCAAACTCAGTTCTCAGATTCCTTAATTAATGCTGCTAACCATTACTCCACTGTGCATCTATACTTTAAAGAGAAGAAAAAAAATCTAATTGAGAAATTTATCATAAAATTTAATGGTGAAGGTGGCTTAATGATTGACATGAATTTGACAAAAAGGGTTCAATATTTGGCTGGGGAAGTTTGTTTGATTTTATAAATTAATTTTCCGTAGATTATCAATACTTTATTCAAAGCTAGAAAATATATTTTAGATTGTAAGAATTTTTTTTTTTTAATAAGAATGCAAGTCTTACTAATTAATCTATAGCTGGGGAGAAGAGGTGGATTTATACCTTTCCCAAAGGTATTTGTGCAAGAGTGAATGACAAATCTAACAAGAATTGGAACTTGGTTCTCTGATTAACAATTCTGAGCCATTATCCATTACACTACCCACATATCCAAGCTTACAACAACTGGTATTCTCAAGTGGTCACCCATCTAGATACTGACCAGGCTTGACATTGGGGATCATAAGGGAACTGGTGTTTCAACATGATATGGCCATAATCCTGGAGCAATTTGTTTACATCACACTAATATTTGTCTATATCTCTGAGATGAGGTATTATGATTATTTACATTATTTGAACTGATCCTATTTCTCAGGACTGGCCATATTCACAACATTTCAAGAATTATATTCTCCAGCATAGAACTTCAGGTTGTGGAATTTATTGACCAACCTTTTTTTTCAAGGATTTAACTTTACTGATTAAAGATTTTTTCTAGTTCCATGTGCCAAACAGTTGTAAGTCCAATACCAGGCTACAGCAGTGGTGAACCAAAAACTTGGAGAGTTGAGTTGAAGGGAAATAACTGAGAAATCCAGTAGAGGCATGGCACATGGAACAAGAACATTCTACTGCAGTGGATGAAATAAAGCATTCGGTTCTAAATTCCAATCATCTGAAGAAGGCCGGAGCATACAACAGCCGAAACATTGTGAATATGGCAATGAAGATGACGATAACAGTCTGAATAATGTAAATAATAAATATACTGTTTAAAAAATAAACAGTGTCTACTCAAATATGGGCATCCATTACAAATAACATTTAAACATTCAGCAACCACGTCATGGAGAAATTGGAGTATCTGTCCTTTTACTTGTTTATTAGCACAGAGAGAAGTGAAATTAGGATACACATGCAGAAAGGTGCTGAAAAGTTCTTGGCTGAAAGTAGCTCATTTTCCAAAAGTCTGACTAAATGTCCAAGCATTAGGTTTTTTTTTTTTTTTTTGGTAATGGATACTCTGTGTCTCAGGTATTGTCTCAGGTATTCATTGGTGACCTTGAATATAGCATGACTTTTAATAATTAGCAACCTTGATTCTATTTTCCGTAAGTTTTTATCAGGTCCTGATAGGGTGTGGCCATAAGGTCACTGCACAGTTCATTCATGTATAGCATGTCTTGGGTAATTTGACCCATGGAGCCCATCCCTCTCAAGGTCAAATGATAACAGTTTACCTCTAACTTGAAGGCTTGTCTTGGTCACTGATACATGACTGTTTATTCCATCAGTGGGTACTCTCCACCCTGGCCATTGACTTGGGTCTTGACTCTCTATTTTACAATTAATACAGCCATCACCACAAAGCAGCATTTTAGCTATGGAAAATACAAAACACCTTTTGTGCTAGATGTCATTATTGGTCCTACAAGATTTTTACTCTTTTTTCTCTCATGATTTTAACCCTGCTGGGTGGTGTTCAGTCACACTTGTCACTATAAAAACCCTGATCAGGAACCAGTTCAGTCACCAATGATCTGCCTATGCAGCAAATAATATTGGTTTACTAGGTACCAGTAGCACTTGTAGAATGAATAAAAATAGCCTACCCTAAATAATTTCTTGAAATGATTAATCCCAAACATTAACAAAAAATAAAACTTGGCAAATATTTGCTCATTTTATCTGAAATAACTGTTTCTGAAGAAGAAAGAAAATACAATATTTTAAAATTGCATATTTTTTAATTCAAATCTGCACCATCTTCCTTTATATATATATATATATATATATATATATATATATAAAGCTTCTATGTTGTGCATCCCATCAGGATATGGGACATCATGGCTCTCCAAAACTTCCTATCTCATATGGTCCTTAACAGTTTTTCTCCCTTTGGTAAGGTTCAAGCACCCCCACCCACCATCCATTCACACAAGATCGTCAGGTAGGTGGCTCGCTGCCTCCCCCTATCTCTCTTGCTCTTAATATGCCCTGTGAGGGTTAAGTTTTCTAAGCCCCCTTTTTACTTCTTGGGTATATAGAAGTAAAAAAAGAATTTTTTTGAATAAAGTGCAAACAATGCAGAATTGTCAAGACATGAAGCAAAGAATTTTTTATTACTATTATTATTATTATTCCTGATCTCTAAGAAAAATTCATGTGGCATATCTTTTATGATACCCTTCTCAGAGAGCAAAATGGTCATCATTTCACAAGTCATTGCTATTAATATGAGGTTTTGATTCAGGTTTCTTTCATTGTGACTGATTAGACCAGCAATTCTTAACAGTGGACTACAAAATATTGTTTTGGCAATTTTCTGCTTATTTATGTGAATTATGCTTCTCAACCCTGAATAACATCAAAAAAATAAGTGAGAAAGACTACGCTCAACTGAAGAAGAAATGAGGGTCTGCTTATTGCACATTTGGCCAAACATTGAAGAAATCACAAGAAAACACCAGGCACAGATTTCGCACGAAATAAGCTGCACAAACAGTTGAATAGAAACCTTGAAATAAAGTAAATTCATATTTATGTGTGTATTTTAAAAAAAAAATCTATGGTTTTATTTCATAACATTTAAATGTATGCCCTTTAAAAATTCTGCTATGTATGCCATGATATTTTCATTTGTTCCTCGTTGCTTAAAAAGGTGGAGAAATACTAGATTAGACTATAAAAATTGACCATTTGGCATTGTTCAAATGTTTGTTTTTCTAAAATTGGCTTTGACCATCAACTATTTAAACAAATATTTAAGGACCACTGATTATGGTGAAAGTTGTTCAGAAACTTGTGGCAACCATTGTGTTTGATGGCTCACTATGTCATGCTAGACAATTTTTCTTGCACCTCTATAAATCTATGATTCATCAAATATCATCTACATTAAACATTTGTTTCTGTTATGTATCTAGAGATTCTTGACAAAATCTAAAGAATTTGCAATGTTATCATTCCTGACCTGGCATCTTGGCTTCAATCACTTTCCCACTGCCATTTTCTCATAAATATTTTCATGGCAATTGTTCTGATGAACTTTCCTTTTTGATACCTTGACTTCAAGTGCAATACTAAATTGGCAGCTCGGTCTCATCATTTTACTGTTTAAATTGTTAAGTGTAACCGTAAGTTCTATTCTAAAAATTAAAAAATTTCTCATTTTTTATTCTCTCTTCTGAATTACTTTTTTTCTGTCAACTACTATCTTGATGATTTGACATTACATTGAAATTTTTCATATGCAATCTTGAACCCTGTTCTTTTATTGGCCTTTCTCAAGGTTTTCTCAGTGTCCTTTTGCTCTCAGTAACCCCTTGTATTTTAGTGGCTTTATCATCTTGCTTGAGGTAAAAAATTAATTAAAAAAAAAAATCCATCCATGACCTAAATAAATATGCAGATATGTAAATTTTAGTAAATATAAATTTTTTTTTTTTTTTTGTTGTTTTTTTCTTTTTTTTTTTTTTTCTGATAGAGTTTATCACCCAACACTTGAGCATTGAAGCCTTTTTTAAAAATGGTTATTAATAATACTTTTTCAGAAATTTTAAAAAAAAAATGCCTGAAAATTTTTAATTTTGACCTTGAGGGTCAAAAGACAATCCATTTTTTGATTTGAAAAATGATCCTTTAAAGAATTTGTTTATATTGTCCCCATTTTTTTTGCATCTGTTCAATATTTTTCATAAAAAAACAATTTTGTTTCATTTTTTTTTTTTTTATTTTTTTTGCAGGTTACTTTATCACCATTTTTAAAAAAGAAATAAAAAATTAATTCTTTTCAAATTTTCCATTGTTTGGTGGCTTTTAAATATCAAAAATCTATACACAAGATAAATACAGAAAAAAAAATAAAAAAATATTTTTGCATTAAATTTTCAAAAACCTTGGGAGATGATCCCAAGGAATTTTGGAATGTTCCTTCTCTTTTTATCTTTGATCAAAACAAGTATGTGTGTTCTAGTAATTCACAGTGCAAAAAGAAATGTTTTTGTTGGTTCAATAAATTAATTTTTTTTATTATTTTTTAATTTCAAAAATTTGTTTCCAAAAAAATGGATCATTGTATTGAAACCAAAAATGTACCAACATTAAGTACTAATCCAATAGCACTTAAAGCATTTTTTATTATTTTATCAATTCCCCTCAAGCAAGGCGATAATGCTACTAAGACGCAAGGGGATACTAGGAGTGAAAGAAAATGGAAAGACTTTATAAGAAACCATTAATCCAATCCTGAATAGGGAACAAGTGATAAACCTCTACTCCTGTTCAAAAGACTGGGGAGAAGTGTGAACAGGGTGATGGGCAAACCTATCAACTCCTATTTATCAAAAATTTTTGTTGATTTTGGAAAGATATTGGATTATTGATTATTCTAATAATTTTAGACAAGTATATAGACTGACAAGGAACTGTGTTATTGGACACACCACTACATGCCTATCAAGAGGACTCGCGTTACACCTCTGACCATAGCACAATTAGGATTCATTTATATATATTAATAAATACATATATTTTTTTTTTTAAATAAAAATCTGGAAATTTCATTGGTTGCTCAACTCATCGGGCATGAGATATAGCTTATTGGGCAAACAAAAAACTAAAATAACATGATACAAACATATTTATAAATATTTATTTATTTATATAATATAAAATCAATGGTTTCTATTTTATAACTCTGGTCTGATGATATTTTTTGTCTGTCCAAATTTTTTTTATTACCAATCTCTTTAAATGATATATTGAAATTTTCCTTTGATATATATCATATGGCTCTCAAAAACAAATGAAACATTGATTTTCTTTCAAAAATCTAAAAAAAAATATTTTAACAAAAAAAAGACCTATTTGGATCATTCTTACCACATGGATTTGATATTATGAGATATATGGTGGGTGAAAAAATTTATTTTATTTACAATTGTTAATAACTTTATAAATTATTGGTCAGTTTTCATGAAACCTGGTTTCATTTTGAAATTAATATAATGAAATGGGTTTTAAACATTTTCAAAGTTCAAAACTTTAAGCATTTTTTTTTCAGTCTGTATGTTGAACTTTAATTTTTTTCAGATTTTTTTAAATTACCCACCTTTATAATGGAGACATGGTGGAGTAATGGATAGTGGCTCAGATTGAAAATTGCAGAACTGAGTTTGAATTTTTGTCAAATCCATTACATTCACTTACATATAATAAATTGGGTAAATTAAATAGGACAGACTGGGTTCTATAGACCTTGGATGGCAATGGTCTACTGCAAAAGATTTTGAATAATGGCAACTTAATATAAAAAAAAATCAGGCATGTATCAAAAAATAAAATCACCTTAACCCATCAAACATAATTTTGACTTTTAAAAGATGTCCTCTGGGAGATGCACTGTGCCTTGAAGCCTATTTCTATTAAACTTTTGAATCTGAAAAAAAGTGGAACTTGTAAATATGAATCATCAAAAAAAGATGAATTTAAAATCATTTGTTCCCTGTAAATCTGGTTTTTAATGAAAAATATAATATCCTCTATTTTTACAAGATCCAATTCAAAAAAAAATATGATATGTTGTCATATTATGGACTTAGGAATTATATAGACTGCACTTTCAGGCTTTGAAGTAAAAAATAAAAAATTTTTGACATCTTTGTATAAAAACAAATTAAAATACTGATAATTATAAATTCAAAGATATGGGATGTATATTCAAGCATTTCACTTTATCTCAATACTTCCAATTAAAAAAAAAAGACTTATAACTGATCAACAGCTTTGACCTTGAATACCCTGAACATTTAGCAAACAACCTAATGTTTGTTCTATATTTCAGAAATGAGATTTAAAAACAAAATTTTTGAAAAGATTCAACAAAAATTTAAAACCATTAAAATGTGGAACAACCCCAAGAGAGGATAAAAATATAGATTAAAGCAATCTTAAAATGTTCAAGTTTTTAATATTATAATGAAATTCCTAGCATTATCCCTAACCTTGAGTAGTTCCCGGGCTTTTTAAAGGATGAACCTTATGAAAAAAAAATAAGTAAAAATTAAAAAAATAATAAATATAAACAACAATTAGATTAAAGGTCAATTTTAGTTGTGACAGTCTGTAATCTTGTCAAATATTCATCATTGACCAGTTGTGATTGTAGGGTCGTCAAAAATTTGATCAAATTCCAATTTATTCTTATTTATTACTAAAAAATTATCATTTTGTTTCCATGGGACAAAGTATATTTTTTCAATAAAGGGAATGAATGATGTAAATTACTTTTACATAAAATGTTGTTATCAGAAACTAGTTGTAGATTTTTTCCACCAGAAATAATTTGTGGTCCTCCTGATTATTTAAAAGTGAGGAGTTCTTTGTTCTTGAATAGATTACGAAAGATTAGTTGTTGCTGTTGGAAAACAAAACATTTCTTGTTGTCTTGCTTTTCTCCCAGAAATCTGGCTTCATTTTGCCACAGGTTTTCATTTTATATTCTCACTCACATGGAACACACAGGATGAATGTAGATTCTCAATTAGTTTCAAGATATTTTTAGCCTGGCTTAGCAACTAAACCCAAGTTATGATAATTAGAAAATGTAATATGATGTGTACATGTATTTATGTCTATAGCCTTAAAAAGAATATTTATATAATATATAAATACATACAGGATGGATGCGATGGATAAATTATTATCTAAGTTATGCAAAAATGAAAATAACACTGACATCTTATTTTAACAGATATATTTACCAAAATTACACATCTTGAAATACTAAAGAGTAAATTTATTCAATAAAATTGCCATTGGCTTCAACCACAGCCTGCAGACGACTTCAGAATCTCCTGCAACTCTTCTGGAAGGTCTCCTTGTTTAAGTTGGTGAATGCTGCCATAATCTTTGCCTTCAGTTCATCTTTGGTGTTACAAGGAGTTTTGTTGGTCTCTCGCTCAACTGCACCCCACACATAATAATCAAGGGGGTTGCAGTCTGGGGAGTTAGGTGGCCAGATGTAAGGGGTGATGTGGTCGCAGAAATTGTCTGACAGCCATGACTGGGTTCTCCTGCTTGTGTGGCATGGTGCAGAGTCCTGTTGCCAGACATAGGGTCTTCCAGCAGCCACCCTCTTGACCCAGGGCAGCACTACCTCCTCAAGGCACTTGATGTAGGCCTCTGTGTTGAGTCTGAGGCCCTGTGGGAACAATGAATGGAGTTCTTTTCTTGCCATCACTAGTGAGTTTCACTCCAAACACCTTTGTAATCACAATTAGACTCATCCAACTCTTTCTGAATCCTCTGCACTGTCCTCAGATTGATACCCAAACACTCTGAAATGTTCATATTGGAGCTTCTGGCATGAATGCCAGGCAGTACAGTTTGCTGTTTCCAAATTTCTGATGGAATGAATTGCATCATGGTGCTGTTTTTCTCACAGACGGTGCCCAACAAACACTACTATAATATGCAGTTGATAAAATAAAAAAACAAACAACATTCATGCACAAAATTAAAAATATAAAATGGTAACAATTTACCCATCGCACCCTGTATTTATATACATGTATATAAAATTATTTATATATTATAATAATAAAATAAATATGTAATGTTTTATTTTCCTAAAAGAGATTTTTTTTTAATTGTTTTGTTGTTGAATAAACCACACATGAAAAATTTAATTATTTAGGTATTTGACATTCATTTTCAATAATTTTTTTATATATATATATATATATATATATTAGCCAAATTCATTTAGTCTAGGTAAAAAAAATGTCAAAATTGTCATTTAATTCTGTATATTTTTTAAAAAAACTAAGTCTTAATTTTGTTACCAACATAAAAATTTTTAAAATTTATGAACAAAACATTTTCATTAAACTTTGACTTTTTTTTTACTAAAAATTAATTGCTTATTGTTTTGATATTTAAAAATATATCAAATTTAACTATATATAATTTATTATTTTTAATGTTGTATTTATTATAAGAATCAATATCTATTGACAATCAAATAGAATTATTTATGAAATAATATTATATAATAAAATTCTTGGATATTTGAAACAGCAAATCGTTTTTTTATAAATAAAAGAAATGATATTCAGTAGATATCAAAAATAAAAAAGGAGTTTAAGGCAAGAATGTATATTCTTTTTGACTTATTCAACCTATACAATGAAATAATTTTGATAGAACTGAAAATTTTTCATAAAGGATTCAAAATTTTATCCATATTTTTTTATGACAGTGGGGAAAAGGACTTGAAAGGAAACTACTATTTTTTCCATTTAAAAGCATTTGACATGAACTCAGTTGTTTTAGCTAATTGATAAGACAGATGACAGATGTTTTTTTAGCATTTTTGTCTGAAAAAAATAGGCTATAGCTAAATATTAGTAATTTTTCATTTTATTGTTTATTATATAAAATTTATCTTAAAATTTTTGAAAACAAAATTTTACTATGTTGCTTAAAAATCAAATTTAAAAATAAAATTACTATAAAAAAAAAAATTGAAAAAAAATTAAAATATATAAATGCAAAGATAATTTAACATATTTAAACCAATTTAAATAAAGATAACTCTTTTATTATAAAAAATTTAAAAAAATTAAATAATAAAACAAATTATCAAAACTTAAAATGCATTATAAGGTCAATATAATAAATGTACATAATCAGCAACTAATAATTATACATTTAATAAATAAAAAAAATTTAATAAAACTATAAAATATTAAAAATTTTATTATTTAATTTCTGTAAAGCTTTAATTTGAAAATTTAATGTAAGAGCCACATATGATAAAATTCAGATTTTTTTCTCTGCATGACATGAAAAAAAAATTTAAACAAAACGTTTTTGTTACAAAATTTTTTATACAAAATAAAAGAAAACATAATATTGAAATAATTTTTATGATGTATACAGTTAAAAAATTTGTATATTAATTTTTTTATTCAAGAAAAAAGGGGACAAATATTTATTCATTTTTGTCCTTATAATTAAATGTAATGTGTTTTCTGTGTGTGTGTCAAAATGTTAAATGGAATGTGTGTTTGATGTGAATTTTATTTTTTTTGTTGCAAATGGATCTTCCTTAATTTTTATTTCATCATACATTTTAAAATTTTGAATGTTGTATTGATTTTTTAATTTTGGTTATTTTTAATATATTTTCAATAAATTTTTTATTTGTTCAATGCAATTCATTATTTCCAGAATTTCTGAACAATGGATGCCATTTATTGATTTTAAAAATTCATAAAAAATCAAGTGTCAACCAAACTGATGAACTTTGATGGAAGCTTTTTTTTATTTGAACTATGATATATATATATATATATATATATATATATATATATATATATATAGGAAAATTTTTTTCAAAATCTTATTTTGATGATTGTTTTAAATAAATTGAACATATTAAAAATCTTTATGAACTTTGGAATTTTTTTTATATTAACTTTTTCTGAAAAAAAAAACCTAGCCAATTCTGCAATAGAATAAACATGCCATTGAAATAAACCATTGACAAAAGTGAATTAATGGAAAAAGATTGTTTGAATGCAGATTTATCTATTTTATTAAAACATTTAAAACCAGCATCTACCAAATTTTTACATTTATTCACATTTTTATAAATGATTACATCACAAAATTCACATATATTTCCCAAATGTTATTTTTGGATATCAATGTTTGAGTGACACCCTGTTTAAATAATTTTTTAGTCACTTTAAATCTTCAAGATTTTTTTTTTTTAATTAATTCTTTCAAATTCATATATTCAGTAGACATATTCAAAAACTAATTTATTTTTTTGTCTTTTATATATTCAAATATCATATTCATAAAATGACATTTTGGTTTAAAAAATCTAATACACAAATAAGACTTCTATTGTTTTAAGAAATATATATAATTAACATCAAACTTTTTTTCTCATGGTTAGTAATTGATGTTATTTTCAATTCTATTATTTTTTTCTTTTTTTAGATCTTCCAGGAATCACTGTGTCCACTTGTAAGGGCATATCAGATTTAATTTTCATTTTCATATTATTTTAATTTTTTTTTTTTTTTTTTCAATAAAATTATATATGCAAGTTTATTTTATTTTTTTTTTTTATTTATTTTTTTTTTTTCCTATTTTTTTTTTTTTTTTCATTTTTATATTATAAATGTTGATGGTTATTTTTATTTTCTTTTTTTTATTTCAAATAATCCATTTCAAATTCTTCCGGTTTTAGATTGAAGAATAAATTTTTAATTCTTGAATGTTCTAGTTTTTTTTTCAAAGACCAAAAATTAATTTTTTTTTAAAAAATTGTTAAAAAATTCATAAAAAAAAAAATTATTTTTAATTTTTTCCAATGATCTGGCATCAAAAAATTTCCTTTTTTGTCTTGAGACAAACAAGACAATGGTTTTTTTTGAAAAAAACAGGAAGTATGTTCCTCAAATCCTAAATTTCTCATAAACATTAACATTAACTTTATACTTCTAATGTCTTTTTTTTAAATTTTGATCTTTAATATGAATTAATATTAAAATCCTCAATAGGAGTAGATAAAAAAACCTATCTGAAAATGTTCATTATCCTCCATTAAGTATTTTGAACATTGTATCTCTAAAAAAAAATTTTCAGATTGTTAAAGTCTTTCTTCTAAATTTCAATTGCAGCAGCCCCATGCAATTAGTAGCATTCAAGTAAATCAAGGATGAAAAAAAAAAAATAAAAAAAGAATTTTATTTTTTTTTTGAATGGTTATTAAGCTTGCACATTTCAAAGAAAAAAAATATGAATTGTCAAGAAAATTAAGACCTCCTTTATTTTGCAAAGAAATTTAAGAGAGATACAGGGCTATAAAGGCACCATCTGAAATTGAGAAAGTTTTTATAAAAATACTATTTTTTTTTTTTTTTTTCCACCATTGAATATAAACATATAATGATGTTAAAATATTTTATAGTGAGATTATTATGATATTTCAATTCATGCCATCAAAAAAGCCCACAGAAAAGAAAGTTTTAATAGTGAGACACAATGAAACTAAAGTTCTAATGTATTGAGATGCAAGGAAGCATATAAAGAATTCACAATGAAAATAGAGGCCAATAAACCATTTAATTAATTCCTTCTCATTATATTTGCTTTTTAAATGTTCACTGATGTCTATGATTTATTGATTACTCCTGGTATTATATAAATCGCTTTTTGATCAATAACTTTTCATGTTTGATGTGTTTAATATAACAGTGAACTGGAAATATCTCGTGCAACAAAAAGATCAGCAATCTAAGTTGAAGCAAGATGATGACTTAATAGACAGAGGTATCTGAGTGCTTCAGATGAAAGACTTGAACAAACAAGACTGCAATATAAGAAAGATAGGAGTAAAGGAACTGATTAATTAAACAGCTCATTTTGTCTAAATGCCAATAAATATTTTATTTGTATAGATTATTAAAACTACTAAGAAGTAATGACACCTAAATTTACTAACTTATGTTGCTTTACCTCCCTCCCCATTATAAATGGGACAGGAAATATAATAATTATCAACATGTATTTATATATGATTTGATTGTTCCCTCACATTATTTCCAATAAAATCATCAATCTGAAAATAATTCCTCCTGTTTAAAAAATGTTGATGACAACAATTCCAGGATTTTAATTTGGAGACAGATTAAAGGATAGACCCAGGATTTTTTTTTTATCTACTTTTCTTTATTTCACCAAGGCATTCTTCATTTTATGATTTGAAAGCTGTGCAGATTCCTTTGGAATGTAGCTTCTCAGATTTATCATTAACACTGCTAAAAATTCTTATCAACTGTGCTCATATCAGCTGTTTGGTCTCCGTCAGTTTATGTTTGTAATTTAAGGTCTCTGTACATTGATAGATTTTATATGGCTTATAGGGAAGACTTCTGCATATATATTTGGCTGGAAGTTTTCTAACAATTGTTTTCCCAAATGCAAAAAGATGTAAATCCACTTTTTTTATTTACACTACTTACATGTGAACTATTAAGAGGAATGTTAATGCTAGCCATTTCCCTATAAGGAAACATTTGACATTCACTGACTGAGCAGCCAATACTGTTTTCAGTTGAAATTTATAAATCTTTTCTAAAAACTTTTTAAAAAAATTGGGTTTCACAGTTTTGTTATATTTTTTCCAGTATTGTAATTTCTCTTTTCAATTTTTGTTTGTTTTTTGGAATTTCAACATCTTGACTATCATTTTTTTTTTGCTTTGAGTTAACATGATGTGGCTATCCATTTTAGTTGTTGCTGGTGCCGTTGCACAATGTTCAAGTGATGTTCCTTTTATGTTATTTGGTATCTGCTTTTTTTTTTTATTCATTGAAGCAATTATATACTGCTGGCAACTTGGATATTTCTGAATGAGTCATGTAAATAGTGTAATTAATGATAACTAGGTGATATCTTAATTTTAAATGCAATAACAAAACTTTGAAGTAGATATAATTAAAATATTTGGCAGTTATCTGACAGAGCTGTAGGGAAACTTGTGTGTACACACACAAATATATATATATATATATATATATATATATATGAGAGAGAGGTGGTGAAAAGTTTTCAGCCTGTCTCACTTCTGATATTTGATCATTGAAAAAGGAAAAAAATAATTCTTCAGCACCTCCTTAGAGTAATTAAAATTCTCTCTTTCTTTAAGAAGAAAAGAAAGTGATCTGGTCACTATTTCTGTAAATTCCACCATTCCTGATGCCTCTTCCCCCTCCCCACCAATTCAGCTCAAGTCTGTCCAATTTAGAATTCTTTGTAACTTGCAGTCCAAGGTTGTTTTCATTAACCCAATTTATAAGCATTTAATTTCTGGAATTATAAATGACAATTAAGTTTCTTAATTGGGAGAATTTCAACTTGTAATTCTGGTTGGCACATCTCATAAAAAACATGGATTGTCTGGTTCAATTTTAATCCTATGTGCAAACTGTTAAGAGGATTTTTTTTTTTTCCTCGCTACACTGCGTACGTTCTGCTTTTGTGTAACCTGGAACTTAAATTACAAGCAAACATCTATTGTGTTCCATCATGAATTGATATGGAATTTTGTGTAATTTCAACATCACCATTTGTTGATCTTTCATTCATTATTCTTTTCAAACTTGCTTCTATAGCAAATCTCAATCTCATGTTCGTCTGATAACACAATGATACTATTTTAGTTGTAGTAATGGTCTGCATGAACAAAATTATTCATTTGCAGATTTTAGTTATTTTATGGATCAAATGTTTCAGAAGTTTTGTTCTTGTAAAACTTGAATGAAACTTTGCATTTAAAAATTGCTCTCCCCCTCTCTCCAAAATTTGATTTATTTCAAATTTATTTAGTAATAATAAAAATTGAATTTTCACTTTTAGGGATTTGATAGTAGTACTCTTCTGATGTTCTTTTTCTTGATATTGAGTTTAAGTACAAAGACTTTATCATCATACCCAGGATGGTAGAAGATGAACTACATCTGCAGCATGGGTAAGATGATAAACTACATCCATCAGAAGGACCTGTCAGGGTCCCAGCTATGGGCAAATAGTTAACCCGCCCTAAAAGGGATCAAAACACTATGAAAATATAAAAATAGGTTTTAATACCAGTAGTACATTTTTGAAAAAAAAATATTATTACCAACAATACATTTTTGGAAAAAAAATATTACCAGCAATAAAAATCTTGTCAGCATTAAATAACTCATTGAGGTTGATATGCCATAAACCAAACCAAACCTTCCTCTTCTATGCACCATCTGCCTTTAGGACATGAGTGATCTTTGCTCTCCATAACATTCTGTACCTTGTAGCACTTAGCAACATTTGCCGTCCATCCAGCAGGCTTTTAGATAAGTGGCCTACTGCCTTCCCCCGACCTTTTCGCCTTTAATATATCATGTGAGTGTTAAATTTTCCAAGCCTTCCTTCCTCATTTTGTATCAAAGAAATATCTATTATCTCTCTTTGATTGTGAATATAATATTTTTTCTTTAAACATTTCACCTCAAGCAAACTGGGAGTGCATTAGTACACGGGGGGGTTGTGGGGTTACGGAGAGTAAAAGTTAGGGAAAAGACTGTGTATAAAGGGGATGGAAGAAAGATCAAGACAATAGAAGATGGCAATTGATGTTGCATTTAAATCTTTGAAGATTGTAGTTATCCGGGGAGCAAGTAAGAGGCAGGGAGTTCCAAAGTTGGGAAGTGTGAGAAAATAAAAGGCTGGAGAAACAATATGTGGTTACCTTTAACTATTCCAACAGCAAAAGGGGTGGGACCTACATGCCAGTCTAGTAGAATGCATAAATTCATGTATTTGGGGCATCAGGGATGATAGCTTGTCAGAATAGTTGACATGAAAATATTTGTAGAAAAGACAGAGGGAAGCCACATCACATCTGAGAAAGTGACTGAAGTCAAGATGTCAAATCATGATCGATGTGTTGTATTCATTTCCATAAGAATTTTAAATCCATGGTATACTCAGCATCTTTCTGTTACATTCTTTATGTACCGTGTCCACTCAGGATGTAAGCAATTATGGTTCTCCACAACTTCCTGTCTCTTGTAGCTCTTAATAAATTTTGTCATTCTGTTATTTCTCCTAAACCCTGTTCTGCCATCCATTTACTCAAGCTCTCTAAGTATGCCTCTGTCCTGTGAGTACCAGATTTTCCAAGTCCTCTTTCCTCAATTGAGGCTTCTACAGCACATATAGTCTCTTCCTGATATGTATATTTCTACTACTAATAATATTATTTTTCTATGTGCCATATCCCCTCAAGATGTAGGCGATAATGTCTCTCCACAATTTCCTATCTTTTGTAGTTCTAACTCTCCCCAACCCTTTTCTGCCATCCATTTGCACAAGCTTGTTAGATAGGTTATGCATTGTTTTCCTGTCACTTTTACATTTTAATCTGTTCTGTGGGTATCAAATTTTCCTAGCTTTCTCTTCTCTTATGTGCCCTAGAAATTTCAGCTCTCTTTCTGATGTTAAGTATAAGAGTCTTTTTTTTTTTTTTTTATTCCTTTTCCTTAAAATTGTCATTGCTCACATATTCGGTTCATGGTATCCTCAGCATCCTTCTGTAGAACCACATTTCTGTTGCTTCAAATATCTTCATCTTTAAGGTGAACTGCCCTACAGAAGGACATCTATCACATAACTGTTTAGTAGTCTTTTCCTTGTTTCTTGCAAAGTTTTTGTTTCTTAGTATTCGGCTTAACTTTTGGAAGGTATCTTTTATCATCCTCTCTTATGCTTGCCTTAAAACATCATCTTCCAGAAATACTCTTGTCAAGACAGTTTTCTGTGTGTTTTGGACAATGTTTGTTATTTATATTTAATCCTCCAGCTATTGTTTCCCTTGGATATTATTTGTTCAAATTATTTCAAGGAATAGAACTGATATTTTGTATTTGACTTTATAATTTCATTTTATATTGTCATCTTCTACAGGCTGCAGAGCTATGGAGGAAAAGTGGAGCAGTTATCATGGTTGTCCGCAGACCCGGATGATCCATGTGTCGAGAGGTCAGTATTTGGCTATATTAAAGATCAGCTTCATTTCTTTTTTTTTTTTTTTTTTAAATGAAAAAATGATTACATGATTTGTGACTCACAATGAAATTTTGATTTTATCCACTCTTGCATTACGGAAAACAAGTTTTTTCAGGACTCCAAGGTGCATTTACTGTTTTTTTTGTTTTTATGCACCTTCTTGATAATCAAACATAGATTAAATTTTTTTTAAGTTCCATTTTCTGTGAACTATATGGTCAAAAGAAAAATGGAGGGATCAATTTTATATTTAAGTTTTAGGACAATTGATCCTTCATTTTAACAAGAATGATCAGATCTTATCTCCAAGTATACTCTTCAGGCTTTTTTCTACCATGGTCAGAAATCAGGGAATCAGTTTAATATTTAAGAACATTAGCAAATCTATCTCCCATTTTGTGCCATGACATCAACAAACCAATTTCACTTTTATCTTCTGGAATATAAAAATGTATAAAATTACAATGGTCAGTAAATGGAGGCTTGGCTTATTAGATAAGAACAATAGGCAATTGATCCCCCACTTCATGCATCCTAATTAATACACTTGTTTTTAAATATTAAACTACAAGCATCCCCCCCTCAGTTACTTTCAGTCTTTATAATTTTATAGAATCTACCTTGGTCAGAAAATAGGGGGTCAATTTGATACTTTATAATAACTGTAAATTGATCCCCTATTTTGTGCCATCATATCAACGTGTAGAATCTGTCATAAACAGAAAATCGGGAATCAGTTTGATAATTAAGAACAACAGTAAGTTGATCTCCCACTTTGTGAAATTGAATAACATTCTTATATAAATATCAGTTATCTAAAAGCATTTATTTTTTAAGACTTACTTTCATTCTTTCTGGATTATAGAAATGTAAAGAATTATAGATTTGAAAAGCAAATAGCTTCTGTAAGTGTATAAATGTCTTTCTTGATTGGCTAATAACTTTGAAATTAATTTCTCTCTTTTTTTTTTTTTTATAAAATCATTGCAAATACTACATTTAATTTGTATTCTTCTGATAAAGGATGAATTATTTTTTTATTACTTGTGGGGCTTTTTAAAAATCTTTGTTTCCTGAACTCACTGTTATGAGCCATCTTTGGCTGTTAAAGCAATCAACATGCTATTCAAGTAAAGCCGCAGATTCTGATGAGAATTACATTCCCATCTGCTTTCACACTGATTATTTTAACAGCAACAGATGGGATTGACTTATAACATTATGCAATAGGAAAATTAAAAATAAAATCCTTCACCTCAGAAACTAAGAAAAACAATCATCTTGTTTTAAGCAGATTTCAATTCTGCTATATGCCTTTTTGAATATTCATATATTTTACAAGTATTTAAAATAAAATCTGGTTTTAAGCAGATTTTAATATATGCTATATATTTTAGAAGTCTTAAAAAAAAAAAAAGAAACAAAGTGGCCAATTCTTTTACAAAATTAAATTATTTATGTACTATTGTCCTCATCTTTGTTTTGCTATCACAACATATCAGCCATTGTTTCCTTCAGCCTTTATTATCAAGTATTTGTCAATTCAGGTAATTTTGAACTGAAGCATTTAATTAATCTAAGGGTGGGGGTAGATAGTTGTTCTTTCATTTTTCTGTGTCTCCAGATATCTTGTCCAGTTCTTTATTTAGTACTGCTCAGTTATTGCTTGCCCCATTTCTACTCAAGTACACACTGCCTTGGCCGGGAACTGAACTTACTGTGTCAGAAAATGTGCACACCAACACTAATCCATTAGAGATGTTGTGATGACAACAACAAAGATCTGCATGTAAACAATAACGCCTCAACCAGGAAATTACAAAAGTAAAATCTTAAACCAAATTTAAGAAGGAAAAAAAAAATATTTATTTCTTATGCAATTCATCTTCTGCAGTTTTCCTACCAACAAAGTAACCATTCAAAATATGGATTTTTGATTCACTAAAAAAGAATTTTTAACCAATGCCTCATATTTCGTAATTGGTTTTAGTAATCAGCATGAAGTACTTCGCCATAATGCAGTGTTCAAATCACTAATCAAGCAACATCCTGGATATGATGATAAACTACATCTGGCAGCAAGGCCTCAGGAGGTTTTGAGGAGTGTGGAACCACCTCTTAATTGCTCTTGTTCCAAGGTCCACCCAGACTCGGGATGGTAGCACCTGTTAGGATCCCAGCTCTGGGTAAATAGTGAACTCCAAAACTGGAGTAAAAAAAAAAAAAAAAAAAAAAATAGATTTAAAAAAAAAAAAAAAAAAAAAAAAAAAAAAAATGAAAGTATAGATTTAAAAAAAAAAAAAAAAATTACCAGCAATAGATTTTTGTAAAAAGAAAAAATTACTGAGGCACCCAAGAAAATTAAATTTCAGCATTAAATGACCCATAAGGAGTTGATATGCCATTAAACAAACTAATGAAGCAGACAGTTACTGCTGTAGTGAGTTCAAATTTTAAAATGATAGTTGCATATTTCCCTACTTAAGGATTGGCATTGTATGATCTTACACTAATTTCACCTTGGGCTAAGATAAATATAAAAAGTAAATAGATTTAAGAAAAAAGAAAAAAAAAATGTCATTCTTATCATCACATAGTATTTATAGGCTAAAATTTACTTTCAAGTAGATGTCATTAGAATATAGAGCATTTTAGTTGCTGTCTTTGACTAACCAATTTGTTCTTTTTTGGCAGGAGGCGCAAGCGCTGTCCTCTCTAGTACCCTTCCTGGATGAGCATAGCGTCAATTTGTATGCTGTGGTGCACGAGGTTCTGGGTACTGAAGAATTCAAAGGTTTTTTTTCTGGTGAAGTATTCCTTGATCCTGAGGTGAGTACAATTCTTATTGTAAATAAACAGTTCTGTCATTTTTTTTTTTTTTTTGGTGGGGGAGTACTCAACTAGCATCAAATGAACATACTACTGACTTTTTTTGTTATCTATTCTCACCAGAAGCTTTCATTAAATTCGCTAATTTCCAATGTTGAATATTGTTGCTCTCATTGTCCTTGTCAAAGAACAAGTAGACATTTTAAATAGGCTCCTTCATGACAGGAACCCCCCACCCACCTCGGCAACAAAAGTATTGGTAGATTTCCAGGAAATTTACCTGACATCAAAATCTATCAATTTTTTGAATGACACACACACACACAATCTATTTCTTCAGCATTAAGTTGTCTATCAACCTCTACAAAGTGCGATAAATATGTGTGGAAAAATGTTGGGAAAAATCCAAGATAATCATTTGTTGGATTGTGGAATAATTTGGTGTAGTTGAGTGTAAGTGACAAAATTCTCAAACAATAAGAGGTTAAAAAACAAAACAAAAAAAACTGCAAAAAATAGTTATATATATATATATATATATAAAATCAAAACTGCTGGTTACACCAATGGTCAACTTGTTAAAAAAACCTAAATACCTTTAAACAAGAAGAAATCTCGAAGAAGAACAGCAATAAAAAGAAAAAGATCTAAAGGCAAACCCCCTATCTACTTGATAAAGTACTCAACACCTAGATTACCTAGACATAGCAAAAAAGTTAGATAACTAATTCCTATAAAAGGATGGTCCTAGATGTAACCAGAGTTTCATGCTCACATGTACTTCAGACAACTAAAGCCATCTGAAGATCATGTGAGTATGAAACTCTGGTTATGACTAGGGCCATCCTTTCATATATAATATGCATGCAAATCAAAAGCAAAGCGTAATAACAGTAATAAAGTTAAAGTAAGAATTTGTTCATCTACAAAAGAGATTACAGTCAAGTAGTTATAGTGTTCTAACTTCAAGGCAAGAATTGTCCATTTCAATTGGTTAGAAAGAAATCCAGTTATGCATCTGCAGGATTTCTCTATAAATTTGGGTAGTTGTTGTTCTTAACATCTATTCACAGCAAATTGTACCTAACATGGATTGTCAGTACCATTAGCTTCCATCAAAAGTACTTTACATGTTACTTCTAGAATGTAGTTAATTGCATTTTTTTTTTTTTATATTAGACATCTTCTAATTGTTGAGTCAGATGTTTCATGCTGCCATCTTTTTTCATTTTAAAGTTACATTTTTTGGTTTAACACCAAAGCTAAATAGTATAATGAACTTAGAAAAGACATCTAGCATGCAGTGATGGTTAACAAGCTTATATTAAAAACCATTTCACTTGTGTACTAAAGTCAGTCTTCATAGATTCTTCTTCCCCAATGTGTGGCCGACTTAGATTATTCTTCATACCAGTTGGTTCCAGTCTTGATTGGAATGACTACAAAAACTTCCTTCTCCCAAATTTATAGACAAATTGTACAGATGCATGCTGGGATTTCTTCCTAACCAATAATGTAGGCCACTTCTTGGTGTTATCCATCATATTTCTATTCTTTCTTGTCTTGAAGTTAGAACATTGCTTGTCTGTATCCCTTTTGTGTGTTAACAGTTTTTACTTTCTGAACCGTTTTGTCTCATTACTGTTGCTTTGCCTACTTTTGTCTTGCATTTATTGTTTGTTTAGCATTATTTCTGCCCTGTTCTTTTCTCTCATAATTTATTGCAAAGTTTGTCAATTCTATTTGTTGGTCTTTTCTGACAATTACATTTAACCATGGCCAATTACTCCACAGTGAATTTGTGCCTCATTGAATTCCATTCTCATGCAGTCTTTTACTAAAGCTAAATTGCATTTAGTAAAAACATACAAGCAACTTATTAAAACAAAGAAAATTTAGTTAATATTCTCAGACATTTTAAATTTAGGAATGGAAAGTTTTGTTTTCTGATGTATTTTTGCCTGAGCTATGGTATGCTATAAACCCTAATTAAAAATGCAGTCCTGTCAAAACAAATGACCATGTTGACATAGGAAATGGTCTCTGGAGAAATGTCACCTTGTGTATTTATTCATCATATTGTATATTATGAGCAGTTATTTGTGCATCCACAAAATTCCTCGACAAGAATCTCCTGGCAGACTTGCTTGATGAATTGTTTGGTAAAGATCCTAATGGATGTGTTTTCCAAATCATCATCACCATTTTCTGGCATTTTGCTGGGGATTGGTCATCCTTAATAATCATTTTAAACCGGCAACCAACTAGTTTTGAATTTTGCTCATGATGCTCAAAAACCTGACAAAACTTTTTTGAAGGTCTTGGTAGCAGATTAATCAAGCTTCATGCAGAATTTTATGTAGGCTTGAATTTGTCAGCCACTGTAAAGGTCACAGAACCATTCCAACATAACCTTCTATAATAATTGAATGAAAGCAGAAAGCTTTTTGGGCAAACTTAGTAGATTGATTATACCATTATTGGTACTCACAGTACACTCCAGTTAGGGATTGCAGATAATTTTTTTTTCCTTTTACACATTATATATATCCTGAGAACATTCCTATATTACTTTCTCATATTTTCAGTGTGCGACATGTTTATTGCATTCTTTTTCAATTCATTCATTCAGTATGAGATGAGGTATTATGTACACTATTTACACCATATTTATTACAATGTTTCTGCCGTTGTATGCTCTGGCCTTCTTCAGGTGGTTGGAATGTCGAACGGAACCCTTTAGTTCGATGACTGGGGGTAACTCCTGTTAATTCCCCATTCCAAGTTCTCCACTGCCTAATCTGTGTAATGAACTCAATTTCTGGGTATTATAAAACTAATGTCTTATTACCTTTGCTCATATTGCAATTTTTGTTTTCTCTGGCGCTCCTTATTACTGGTTTCCATATTGTATTCATTTCTATGCTTGGTTGGCTCAGGAGATTTTTGTGGCCAAGCATATGTGCTGATTCCTTAATTTTACAAATTTTCCAATACTGTTCTTTGGCGGCAAAGATGTGGACAATAGTCCGAATAATGTAAATAGTGTTCATTCATTCAGTTAGTATATTTTGTGATGCTGTTGTCACCACTTGTCCTATTTCCAGGCAGAACAATGCAATGGCTTGCTGGTTCCTTTTGCACCAGGGATGTTGAGGTTGTTCTGTCTCTGCTCTCAGAACTTCCTTCACCCACTGGTAAAAATCATTGACATCTGAAGCACAGCTCCTATGGTTAGGCTGGTGACTGGCCAATAACCACTTAGCACAGATGCGTTCTCCTTCACTGGTCAGGTCGGGAAACCCTTACAACTAACCTCAAACAGTTTATCCAGCAGGTCGATGCCATTGACTAGGGTGTGGCCATTGTAGTGCCCATGTGACTTCTTGGAAGCATGTGTGAGATTTAGAGGTAGGCTGTAGACCAGTACAGTTTAGCATCCCAATTTTTGTTTGGAAGCATCAGGTTAGAATTAAAAAGAAAAAAATCTAATCTATTTATAGCCTGTAAAACATTCTGGGATTGCTTTTGTGTTTGACAGATTTGTAACATTTGCATTAGATTATGAAGAAAAACATTTCTTGGTGGATGGTCTACTTCGATTAATGTTGCCTTAATCCTCTTCAAAGTGGTGGTGGCTGGCCACTCGTATCTGAATATGCCTGTCTACTAGTATGGCTAGTCAATCCCTGTTGCAGATGCCTGCTCAGACACATTTGTTCAACACCCACAGTCCACCAGCAACTATGTTGAGCAGACCGTAGTTACAGTTTCTGAGAAAGAACAAATTTAGTGTTATAAACAGTCTAAACAATGTCAGTACAACTGAAACCCTTGGTCATGATAAGTTGTGACATCAAATAGCACCGTATCCCCAATTTCACTCACAGGGTTTGGGTCAACCAGGAGTATGGTTTGCAGGCATTTTGCAAAGGTGCCACTTGCTGTGATTGCCTTCTCAAGGCTGATAACATCAAGAATTGATCCTGATGAGATTTGAACCTGGGTTTCATAGTTGGAAATGTTTTAACCAACTCTGCCATCCACCCTATCCTCTTCATAATTCTCCTCTTGTACTCTAGCAAAATTATCTAGAAATTTCTCTTTCAGATTTCTTTGATGACATTTCAATGGCTATTTTTTAACTTCTGGCAAAAGTCAGAATTTACAGTGAGCCAAATCTGGAGTCGGAAGAAGTGGATAGATGGGGGAGGAAGTTTGCACTTCTTGACTGTTCCAAAAATTTAAATGCAACATCAATAGCCATCTTCTGTTTTCATGAATCCTGTTCTTTTATTGTCCTTTCTCCTTGCTAAAGTCTTCTCATTCTCTTCCACTCCTGGTAACCTTATTGCGTCTTAGTTATATTATTGCCTTGCTTGTGATGAAATGATTTACTTGTTCAAATATTGTGAAGGCAACTATTGCAGAATACACTAGCTCACCTGCCAACTGAGTAAGTCCATTGGAGAGTCTGTTCACATATGTATAGTAAAGTTCCCAGCACAGGTAGCTCTTGAGAGATTCAAAATGTCTGGATAAATTTTGGACAGAACTTTGTGAAAACAAGTCTTTTATATCAATATTGTTCTCATTATAAAATTCTGAAACACAAAATTGAAACATTTTAAATGCTACTGTTTTTTTTTCTTTTTTACTTCACAGAAAATATTTTATGGCCCTAAAAGACGTTGGGCATCTTTAGCCACCCTTTTAAATCCAATCGTGTGGATGAACATATGCCGCGCCAAAAGAAAAGGTGTTACAGGCAATACAGTTGGCGAGGGGCGTTTACTTGGGGGTAAGTGTCAATCATTTCTATTGGAACTTTTCTCTTTTGTTACAAATGGGGAAATTTTAAAACCCCTCTTAACAGGCAGCATTAAACAATGTCTTCCAGATCTCTCATTAAGTAGCTTATGTTTTTTTTTTTTATAGACCTTTTAAAACTCATTTTATATAAAGATAATAATTTCATCAAGATGGCAATTTTAAGCTTTCTTGGCAACAAGTAGATGTTTGACATAACAGGTGAGTGTAGGTCTTTCCACATGTTAGACCCAAGAGGGAAAAAGGCAAGCATTTTGTTCTCTCTTTCTCTTCTCTTGGCTGAGGAGGAAGTGATGAAGGACTTTTTTAGTTTCGGATTGGTCACTTGCTATCTCAAGATCAGTAGTGGCAGTTATTTATGATTGCCTGCCTGTTGAGATGTTGTGAGTTTCCCGTGTGTCGGTGTATGAATCAAGACAAACACAGTTGTAGAGGAAAATACTGGTATATTCATAAAAGCAATTAACAATAGAGTGATTAGTAGAACAAAGGTTGGTTAGTACGAAACAATATCCAAAGTCTATAGTCCAACGGTATGTACCGGGTAAGCTTATCTGGACTGCTAACACTGACGCTCTGTCACTCTCTCTCCAGAGCTGACTTATATAAGAGGGACCAGTCCATTACTAGTTAGAAGGTGGGTGCGCCCCAACACTGCCAGAATAGGTATTGTTTCAGTAGGGTCTCTTGGGTGAACAAGTATGATGTTGGAAAGACCCGGAACTCTGATGAGGCGATCCTGTACACCCATTGGAACGTATTCATAAATTCTTTTTGCATTGGTGATATTTAGCTTGACATATTTTAATGCCAACTCTGCATGAAGAGTATCATGCACTCGGACTACTGCAGCATCTTACTGCTTATTACCATCACAACAGAATATCTCATTAATAAATAAGGGAAATCAGGCTGCATGACTGAAAAATATGGTCACAGTGTTTATATGTAGGTATTTGCCCATCTCCCAAGATCGGGTTTAATGTGGGGCACCTGAGTGTGGTGTGTACGCCAGGGTTAGGGCTCGAAATTTCCCAGCCCCCCACATTTATTTATATTATTATATACATGTGTGTATACGATAATGGCTGGCTATGCCCATCTACTAGGAGAGATGGTTATTCCCTGTTGCAGACACCTGCTCAAGCATATGCTGCTCATCTTATTATGTAGCAGAAATAACGGTTCACTCTAGATTTCAAGGTCACAATTGTAGTGATTGGCAGGGAAAACATCCTGCTGGGAGTCTGTCCCCCCAAAGCAGCAGTTCTTGGGAAGAAACCGTTCAAATTGAACTTCCTTCATACTAATGGAATATGAAGGAATAAGGATGATTGAACCTTGTGCATGTGGATCCTGGCTACAGAGGTCATGGAACCAAGGAATGTAATGCATCAGAACATTTGCCATGAAGACACTTTTGAACTATCACAACAAATGAGGACTGGGCAACTCCAACCTAGATATGGCAGCAATGCATCCTTTTTGCCCTCATATAGCAGTGGGTGAGTCGGATACTTACTGGATCAATATGATGAATCACCCTCCGCCCACTTTTTTTTTTTTCTAAGTATCTTTAGCATTAGATCATATATGAGTTTCACTTGAGCTCTGGGGAAAGCTTGAGTCTCAATAGATGTTTGAAGCAAAAAGTTCTTTAGAGAACACCTACCTATCAGGTGAGAAATTTCTTTGTCTGCCCAGTGGTGGTGGGGGTTTGTTGAATTTTACAAGCCAGTTCTTCCCCTCCTCACTTTGAATCATCAGGGCTAAGTCAGAAGAGAGATCAGCTGTAAACTGCTCCATCATTCACATAGATATTTAATATGGATTGTAATATGCAGATCATTAATACAGAGTAGAAAGAGAGAGGGTAAGACTGAGGAGGGAGCCCTGTAGAATGCCAACATTGATCTCATTGTCTCCTAATGACTGGCTGTTAACAATTTGCTGACAAAACGATAATGGTCAAATGTGAACCTAGATCTTGTGGGTAGAATACTATTACAAGTGTGTGTGTATATATATATATATATATATACACATATATATATATATATATATATATATATGGCCTCCTTTGTAAATCACTAGCGAGTCTTAAGTGCCATTTAAGATTATTGCACAAAATTTCGTAACAAACAATTAAGCTGTCAGATCTTCATATGGCAGAGTCCATGACAAATTTTTATATATATATATATATATATATAAAAACAGTATGTAATATACTATATTGCCTAAGAGGTATAAGCACTAAAAAGTGCTCAATCCAAAACAAACTGCAGAGCAAAATTATTTATAGAAACAGTAAAAAGCAGTCTACCTTACTACCCGGGTTTCAACTGTTAGGTCTCCTCAGGAAAGTAGAAGGATGAACAATCTATTATATTCCACCAACTTCTATGAGCACAGGAAAAAAGAATTAAAAAATGAGAAAGTTGGGTAGGAGGAAAAGTGTTTGTGTGTATATATATATACTTTCCCTGACGATCCGTTTAAGTGAAACCTAAGTAGGTTTGTCTGGCTCACTAGGTGTATCTAGGTCTGCTCTACAGTTGTATTGAGCTCTTTTGTTAGTTAGTTGTTACTCGTATCGGGGTTTTTTCTTTGGGCTTCAGACCTGCATCTGTGCGATTTTTTTTTTTTGTCGGCAGAAGTTCATGTTTGTAGCTCTTTCTTTTTTTAAAACCTTTTTTCCCCTCGAGATTGATTTGATTAGCAAATAAAAAATTCAAGGGTTTTTCGAAACGAGTCTAGTTATCTATATATATATATATATATATATATATTATACACACTGGATGTAACAGCATAATTGTCCATCACACTAAGCTAATTGAGTTTCTTTTTTCCAGGTTTTCTGGTAAGACATTTAGCCATTTGTCTTAAGAATCACTGAAAACCCCTTTAAGTTATTTGGCTAGAAAAAGAATAGGTTAAAATCATTTTGTGTCAGCTTCACTGTCTTCCCAACTGAGCGATAATGAGAAGAAAAAGATCATTCAGGCCTTCAGTAAATGTACCGACATTCCTACTTTGGTTTCTGTTTTCAAACTTCATTCAAGAACCTTCAAGAGAATGCTGAATAAGGTTTAAAAAAAAAAAAAAAAAAAAAAAGGAACAATGTTGGATCTGAAGGTCAAGAGGGATCAGCATTTCATCTTAGAGCTAAATACATTTTTTTTTTTTTTTTGAATGTTGAGTCCAATAGTGTTATAAAATTCCAGTAAGATATCTTTAATCATTTCTAAGATACAACAGTTCAAATCTTGATCTAATAATTGGACAATTTTGCTGTTACACCAGGTATATGGGAGTGGTGTTCTGAAATTTTTTTTAAAAATAGAAAGACACTCACTGAAGCTCTAGACATGCTCAACACATGAAGGTTTAAAATAAATTCTAATATTCAAAACCACACAAAAAATCTCAAACAGTCAAAACATGAAAAGAAACTAAAAACAACAAAACTCCCTTGAAAATGGCTAATGAAGTGGCCAAAAATGCTTGGGGAAAATGGATGGTATGGACAGTTTTTTTTTTTTTAATAGTAAGTCTGTCCATTTCATAATGTGTGATATCAAAGTCCGACAATTATTTTTAAGACATTTTTTATGTTTATATGTTCTTTTTATAGATACCAATATTTAAGTAAATGCTCTGTTTATAATAAACAGTATTAACATTTACCGGCCTGAATGTCCGAGAAATTTCCGATTGGAAAATTGTAGTTTAAAAACAGTAAAATCAACCTTGTTAACCAAAACACTCCTCTTTGTCGAAATTATATGATGGTTCTATATTGGATACAGGTTCGATTCCTGTCAGAGGACGCATATTTTCTATGAAAATTTTGGACATTCAGGCCGGTAAATGTTGTTAATACTATTTATTATAAACAGCATTTACTTAAATATTTGTATCTATAAACATAGAAAGTGTCTTAAAAATAAGTCTGATATGTTCGACAAAGTAAAATTGGCAGCTACTCTCAAATAGGATCTTTAATCAAGAAAGCTAACTCACTGTAATAAATCTACAATTCATCCATGCTTTGTTTATTACTATCATATGTTCCTGCTGTATTTCTTGAGATTCTTGACAAAATTCAAAGAAGTGTCTGTAATGTTCTTTCCCACTACTTGATATGGCTTCCCTGTGTATTTTCTATAAATATTTTCATGACCGTTGTTCTGATAAGCTCTCCTCCTCAGTACCTCAAGAGCGTGAATTTTAGCATACTACTAGATTGGCTACTAAGTCTCATCGTTTTACTGTTGAAATAGACATAACCGTAAGTTCTATTGTGATACTCTCTTTTCTCACACTTCTTGACTGTGGATACCAATCGCTGTCTTCTGTTTTCCTGAAACCTATTCTTTTATTGTCCTCTTTCTCCTCACTAAAGTCTTCTCATTCTCTTTCAGTGACCCCTTGTGTCTTAGTGGCATTATCACTTTGCTTGGGGTGAAATGATTCAAATAAATAAAATAATCTCATTATCTCAAATTCTCATAATCATACTTTTATGACAAGTGCACTCAGACAGATAAAAAACACACACCATTAAATTCTTGTGTGTTTAATTATGACATACAATCTGATAGCTTTGTGGACATTGACTAAGTAAAATAAATAGACTATAAATAACTTAACAGAGCAAATCTAATTTGCTCGTCTCTCTTATTTACAAAGAACTTGCCAATACAAAACAAAGACTAATTAACAATGGCTTTTCACATTCTGCAGTTGAACAAATTAATAACATCAATTCGCATAACTGTCAAAAATGATACAATAGACCTTATTTTTCAGCCATCAAATTTAACCACAAGCCAAAATCATTAAGAAAGATATAATATATAAGTAAAAGATAACCTAATGATAGCAATAAACATAAGATTAAGTATGGGGGGGGAGTGAAAAAAAAGCTTCTTACATAGAGAATGTGTTCCAGGTCAATGAGCGACCTGGGTAAGATGATAAACTACATCTGACAGCAAGGCCTTTGATCAAGAGGTTTTGAGGAGTGTGGAACCACTTTCTAATGTGGATCTAGAAACACTAGCAATCATTTTCTATCCTTCTATTCCTTGATATTAATATTAAAAAGAAGAATTAGAAAATATTTGCTTCATTCAGTAATGCTCTAGCTTGAGTGGACCTCGAGTGTTGTACTAAGTGAGAAAAAACAAAACAAACCTATAGCTACCCACTACTGTTCACAGTGAAAGACAATCTTGACTGATAAGTGGAACTTCTCTTATGGCCATTTTATTTTTAAAAACAAAATTAGTCAAATTCAGTGGTTAAAATGCTAACCCCTTTGCAGCATATTTAATGGCATATAAAATACTGCCTTTAAAAGAAAATGGGACAATAATTTATCAGGTCTCATATGACAAAATATAACATAGGAAAAATAATGATATAATCAAGAAGTTTGCTTTCCACACTCGCTTAAACAAAAGGTTAGGAAGGTAAATCCCATCAATTCTATAAAGAGCAAGATTTTATAAATTTCAACTGACAATAACTTTGTTTGGTCAATGAATGTTGAATTTTTATTTATAAGAAAATTGTTAATTCTACCATTTTATTTTATTTTTCAACGTTTACTCTTTAGAAGGCCCGGGAGCCACTCAAGGTAGAGGGTTACAGATTAAGAGGCAGTTTATGGAGATATGAACAGGTTAAGATTATAGTGATGTAGGAAGCATCATGTTGAGAGTCAGTTCCATTAAAAACAGTGCTTAATGGGAAGAAGCTGCTTGAGTAGAAACACTTCCATCTCACCAATGAAATACAAAGTGAATGAGGATGATTTACTGCAATGGGTGTAGTAACATGATGGGTCATAGATGTAAAGGTTAGAAATGGTGGAGCCAAGGAATGGAGTTTGCCTGAACACCTTCCGTGGAAATAGTGATAAAGCAACAAGAGACTTTGCAACATTTCTTCGGTAAAAGAAAAATAATTTTTCACCCACAAGGACGCAGAGACACTTTTACATTTTAGATATGGAAAAGACATACTATTAGATCAATGGAAAAATGATTTTATACATGTCAACTAATAGATATAATAAAGGTATTGACTTTCCACATGACCAAAAACAAAAGGTTTGGAAGGAAAATCTCATCAATACGAGACTGATTGCTAAGAGTTCATTAACTCTTAGCAATCAGAGAGACATGTCATTTCATGAAAAAATGTTTTAAGAGAATGATTTTATAAATTTCAATTGACAGTAATGCTGTTTGATGAAGGAATGCCAAATGTTTTCTGTACAGAAATGACTCATCCTATCAAAGGACACCATATCATAAAGTATCTAGATATAACTGTCTGGAAAATAATTTAATTAATATTAGGTGAAATGGTAAGTAAATTTTTATTTTGCCATAAAAAATGGTGTATTTCAGTTTTCTTATATCTTTGAATGCTGGACAAATGCTTGTGTTTAGGGGAGGCTGTGCATATATAAATAAATGTTTTGTTTCTTGTTTTTTTTTTTGTCTTTGCAGGAGTTTTTGTTATTGGTCCAGGAGAACAGGGCATCCTTTTGGACCATAACAAATGCTTTTTTGGTGCCAATTTGAAACTGGAACAATAAAATTGCAGTTTGAAAATGAAAGAACATGGTTAACAACAATGTACAAATATCGTTTGAGCCATTAGTATAGGGCTCATCACCCGGTTTTTAGGATATCTTTGCGTCACTGACACTGTCAATGAAGCTAAAAGATGGACTTTTTTGAACATTTGACATCAAACAAGATGCACAAGATTGACAAAAATGGTTCAGACAAAGTGAAAAAAATCTGGTCAGTGGTTTATTCTGCAAAACAAAAGGGTAACCAGCACCATTAGCGATGCCCAGAAAACTGCAACAAATGGCATTAGTGACATCAAGCAAGGAGTCACCAGTTCTATCAACTATGCATCCTTTCAGCTGCTACTAAAAGGCAAAAAAACATCTCTGAACATACATGTTGTAACTGGAGTTGTTAGCGATACCCAGAAAGCTGCCACCGATGCAAAAACAAAAATATGGTTTACTAAGGTATAAATGATTTAGATACTTGAAGATTGGAAAAACTGGGGTGGTGAATCCTTAGTAAAAATAAATAATTGTTGGGTTCAATGCCTTTTAGACAGCTACTGTAAGTGGGATCAGTGATGTGATTAAATTTTTGTTTAACCTTTTGTCAGCGACACCAAAAAAAACAACAAACCAGCGGATTAAAAAAAAAACAGCAGATCACAGGCTTTGGAATACAGCAATGTATTTTCTCCCAATATGTCCTTCACAGTCACTGCATCTGATCCCATAACAGCTGTTTTTGGATGCTTCAATGAAGGTCGTCAATGGTGTACTGGAATTTGTCCATTCTCTAAAAAAATGAATACTCTAAGGTTTAATTGATCAAATTTCAAAAGATAGTTTCTGAACTGGACTGTTGAATCCATTCAAAAAAAAATTGACTTTTTTTTCTGTTTACAGCCCAGAAAACAGTACTAATAAAGTGGATTCAATGAATCAAAACATCTCTTTTAATGCTTGAATCACAATTTTTCTATTGGGTTAATATGGGAAGATGCTAATATGCCCAGAAATTAATTTGTCATCTTTGAAATTTAATGAAGCCAAAACAGCTGCTGTCAAACTTTTTTTGATGGGGCACGCATATTCCTGTAACTGGGTGTTGTAAGTGATGTAGTTTGGTTGCTTTCATGTTTAAAACCAGGCTAAATATTCTACCACTGGAATCTGATGTCCATCAAGGTTGACACATTTTCTCAGATGATGACTATTGAAAATTGCCGTTATGTGGAAAATGTTAAGCCAAAACAGCTACTGTTAATTTGCTATCTGCAAAAGATTTTTTGGCAAACTGTGGGCAATAATCAGAACTTTGCAGAATGTGAAATAGTATGCATTTTCATTATGAATATATTTCTTTGCCTGACAAGTGTTTTTTCACCACTGCAGTACCTCTAAGGAAGAATCTTGTCCAAAAGCTGGACTTATTATGCTAAACAAAGGTGTGTGTGTAGTGTGAGTGATGTTTAATATTGGAATCAGTTCTACATTTTTTCAAAAATTTATTTACACAAATATCTCAGGACTGTAGCGTGTTCTTGGCGTGGTTCAATGACAGCACCAAAACAGAAAAACTAAACAATTGTTTTTTAAAAATCAATTGAAAACACATAAAAACGATTCTTCAGTCAGTGAAACAAGGGGACAACTCATATCAGAGAAGTTAAAAAGTTATAAAAAAAGGGTTGTTTTGCGTCAGTGTGTTTGTTTAAATAAGAATGACATTTTCAAGTGATTTTAACAAAATTCACTTTTTACATTGGGCACTTTAAAACAGGATTTTTTACCAACATTCAGGACTTTTAAAGATGCATTCAAAACAATTGTTTATAAAATTCTATTATGGAGGAGACTCATAAAGTTATGAAAACATGTTTTTGTTTGACAAAGAGCACAATTGAAAATATTCCCAAAAAAAAAAAAAAGAATAAGTTGGAGATTCAACAAAAAAAAAATAAGCTAATATAATCAAAATTTATCATTAATTTAAAAAAAAAGAGAAAAAAAAAAGAAAATTAACGTGTTAAGAAAAGGAAAAAGGAATATTTCACCATTTTTAAATTTACGTACCAGAAAAACCAAATTGAATCATCATCAATTTCTTTCATTTTTTTTTTTTTTTATATATATATATAAAACATAACCTATAATAGAGAAAAAAAAAAAAAAAATGACTATTTCAATTTCTGTTTATTTTGTTTTCAAGCCATTTGTTCAATGTAGCTTTTTTTTTTTTTAACCATCCCCACTCTTATATAAAACATATGCCAACAGTGATTTGGTTATACATATTTATATATAACCAATGTTAATATATGTCTATTTATTAATATAGTTTAAATTTTCAACAAACTTTTACAAATTATTTTTTGCAAGATTACCATTTAAATTTAACCAAATTCGGTTTTGAACAAAAATCTATCTACTTTTTCACATTATTTTGCCAATATTTAAGAATTTCCCTTCAAAGTCTTTTTTTTTTTTCTCTGTTAACCTTTGGCTGGATAGGCTTTTCTTCAAAATAAAATTTTAAAAAAATTTAATAAAATTTAAATCGTTTGTTTTATATAATTGTTTCACAAACCATAAATTTCTTTTATATCTGAAAAAAAATTGAATAAGGATTGTTATTAACTAGGCCAATGAATATATTTATTTGCAATATGATGCTCAACCCTTTCTTTTTCTTTAACATCAAATAAAGTTATGTAGTTTATACTGTAATAAAAGCAACCAGACCTTACAGTTCCTGGGAGAAAACGTTTCAGCTAGCATACTAAGTAAATGAACAAAGCCAGTACACTCAAACCATCGGTCATGCTGACTTGTGACTTCGCGCAAACAGAACTATCAAGTCAATTCCCAAAAGGTACCACATGATGAGATTGTCTCTCCGGGCTGATATTATGAAGAAGTCAAGTCTGTGACAAATCAACCCTGGTGACGGAAGATTAACATGCTAACCACTAGGCTACACAACCATTTTTGTTTGCACTCAATAAAAAAAAAAAAAAAAAAATGAAAAACCATTCTAATAAATCTTCTTTGAGGAACAGAATATTAGGACAAAGTCAGTCAGTCTCAAAATATATATATATATATATATATATATATATATATATGTTTTATTCAAATTTCAATCATTAAAAGTGGATGCTTGTTTGTCAAATTCAAAAATAAATTGTTAATTCTTTAAAAATGTTTATGACGTTTATCGGCCTGCACATTATACTGCATGTTCAAAATAAACAAATGTTCTCTTATAGGGATCAAAATAAATTGCCTCCTTTGTCTAAAGTTTTACCATTTTAATCAAGATTTTAAATTAAATATGGTTATTAAAAAAAAAAATTCTTATTACTGTGAAAGATAATGCAGTAAAATAGTTTCCCTTACAGTAATGCTTGAAGTAATAAAAATATTGGGTTAAAAATAAATCCATTAATTCTCTTTCTCATGTATGTGGGTGGGTGGGGGTAGGAAATATTTGTACGCATACAAATTTTTAATTTATTGAATTTCCAACTAATGAATAAAGATACTTTTCATATAATTAACTGTACACAGATGCATAATAACTAAATATGCATAGAAAACAGAAAAGAAAAAACAACAAAAAAAGAACTTTGATTTAATAGAAATAAATCCCATTTGTCCATTTTAATGGGTGAAAAAAGAATTCGTACAATGCAAATTTCAGATTTTGAATTTTTTAAATTGCTTTAATACCCCAGATTAGAACATTCTAGAATATTCCGCTTGAATAATGTTATCAGTAGTTATTTTTAGCCTAAAAAATACAAAACAGAATATTTTGTAATTGACATTCGTGCAAGAAGGTTATCATCATGGCAAGAGGTAAAGAATTGATAAATTCACAAAAAGAACTGATTTTTAAAGTTTGGAAAGAAGGTAAAAGTTACAGGAAAATCTCAAACAATTTGAATATTCCATTTACTACCATCAGTTTTTAAACATTGCAATCGAATGTTGAAAACCAAAGCAAAAAAAAGTGTTACACGGAAGATTTCTTCATGATCTTCGAAGAAAGTAATGCGTCAAATTAAGCAAAATCCAATGGTTACTCGTCAAGAGTTGCAAGATGATTTGCTTTCATCAGGAATTTGTGTCACTAAACGGGCAATAAGCAATGAAATTCATAGGAACAATCTAAAATTCCACTCCCCTCGGAAAACTCCACTGCTGTTGAAAAGACACAGAGGTTCCAGTTTGAAATTCGTTCGTGAACATAAGGATAAAGAAAAATCGTATTGGGAAAGTTTTATGAACAGACGAAAGCAAAATTGAGTTTTTTGGACGTAATTCTAGAAATCATGTATGGAGGAAAGATGGCGATGCCTTCAAACAAAAGAACACAGTTCCGACAGTGAAATATGGTGATGGTAGCATGATGGTTTGGGGATGTCTTTCTGCAAAAGGTACTGGCAACATATCAGTAATAGATGGTAGAATGAATGCCGCAGTATAAGTAAATTTAATGATTTTGGTTGAAAATCTTGAACTTCCTCCTGATTGGATTTTCTATCAAGATAATGATTCTAAGCATACTGCAAAATCTACGAAGAAATGACTTGCTAAAAATATCCTGAAATAGCAAAGTCAGTTCCCAGATTTAAATCCAATCGAGAATCTGTAGTGTTATTTGGAAATTCAAATCCAGTCGAGAGATCCAACAAACATCTCGGACCTAAAGACCATATGCGAAGAAGAATGGAACAAAATATAAAATAAAATTTGCAAATCATTACCTGAGAACTACAAGAGGTTGGTTGCTGTAAAAGTAAATAATTGCTATTCTACAAAGTATTAAATGAAGATTATGTACACTTTTTTGTATTGTACAAATACTTTTTTCACTCATTGAAATGGATTAATGGGTTTTATTTATATTAAAACAATTTCTTTGTTTTGTATGCATATTTAGTTATTATGCATTTGTGTACAGTTAATTATATGAAAAAGTATGTTTATTAGTCGGAAAGACAATAAATTAAAAATTTGTATGTGTACGAATATTTGCCTCCCCCCCCACTGTATATGGTACTTCTAAAGATTCGCTAAAAAATGAAAAGATGCTCAAAACTTAATAATAGCACAAAGATTTTAACGATTAAGAGACAAGATCAAATTATTTTTTTTAATCCTTTTTGGAAGCTTCGAAATTTTGGTTAAAAATGTTTTTTTTTATTGGCGCTACCACTGGGGAATTTTAACGCCATTTTGTGGTAAAACTCATTGATTTAGAAAAACTTTTAAAAATCCGATAATTGTCGGATTTTAATGAAACTCTTAAGACTTATTTGGAAATGAAGTTATTTTTGAAATATTTATTTTTCAGAAAATCTTTTAAAAAATTATTGTATTTTTTAAAAATCTGTTACCCTCATTCATTTAATTTTTTTTTGAAAATTCGACAAAATATTTTTTGCATCACTTAAAGTTTATATTAGTTATAAGGACAAGTCTTCGAAGAATTGAAATAACTGTGTGTGTGTGTGTGTGTGTGCGCGCGTTTGAATAAGACCCCTGTTACAGAAAATTCTACCCTGAATGGTAAAATAAATGCAATAAAACTAATTTTTATTTATTTATTAGTTTTAAAATTTTAACAATTTTTTTATGAATAAGATATATAGTTTTATTGTCTTAAAAAAAAAATTTTTTCGATGAATTTTGAATTTTTACAAGAATTTTTTTCATATAAAAATTTTTAGAATAATTACGTTACTTAAATGTTTTAAAGCGGTCAATATATATTATTTACTAAATTATAACCGTATTTACTGATTATAAATGAAAAAGCATACTACAATACAACGACATTTATATTTATTTAAAAAAAGATTTTTTAAAATTTATTGTCTCTGTGTATATAAACGTGTCGACTTTTGAAAATATGGGTGCCCATACACGACATTATCAGACAATAAGAGTGGTAGCCTCGACAAGCGTCCTTCCAAGTACAGCTATAAAGCCAAAATATATAAAATTCAAAAAAATATTTAATTGCTTAAAGTGTTTTAAATTTTTAAGATTACTGGGTAGTTTATATATATATATATATATATATATATATATATATATATATATATAATATAAAAAAAGAACAGTAAGATATATAATCCTTGTTCTTATTAATTATTTTTATTTTTACAAAACACTGATCAATGCAAATCTACAGAGAATAAATATAAATTTACTAATTTAAAAATATGGTTCCATCGCTACACAGGAATTACCATGTTTCAAAAAACAGATGATAAAAACTTCAAATTCAATTATAGAATTAAATTAAAGTCCCTAGTTCTGTTTCATTTTCAAGCGAATTTTGGAATAACTTATTTTCAAATTTACTAAGTTTTATAAGCGCATACATTCGTAATATTAGTTTCTATAGATATGAGGAAATCCAGTTATTTTAACACGGGGCGCTAGGGTATTCTTTTTCACTGACAACTATTGTATCAACATATTAGTTACTTTTGAAAGAGGTTACTTTTTCAAACAAATATGAACATCCGTTCATAATATCGTTGGTCATTTTTTCAACAACAGTTTTTGAAACTTTTGTTTCGCCGTTAAATTTTTTACTTGTATACATAAAGATTTAAAATAAAAAGGGTTGTTTGTATATGAATACATTCGTACTGAACTTAACAATTTTAAAATAGTATTCTTAGTTTTAATAATAGACTATACATCTTTTTAAAACAAATAAATATAATAAAATTACTTAAGTTATTTAAAAAATAATTAATTATTTTCATAAATATAAATATGTATATTTCATTTATCAGTTAAAAATGTCTTAAATAATTGTCGGACTTTGTCCATTTCATAATGTATGACGTCATTTTTTTTACATTTGGATATGCATTGAGCAGATATGAATGAATGAGAGAAAATCATAGAGAATTGTGTTTAAAAACATTAAATTGACCTTACTATTTGAACGATCCTTAATGGCCGAAATAGTTAATTTACGTTAGGCTATATACGGAAATATTATAGGATACAGGTTCGATTCCTGTCTAAAAAATTTCTCGGACATTCAAAATAATTTAAATGTTATAATAGTTGTTTATTATAAACAGAACATTTACTTAAATATTGTAAAATCTATAAAAAAATATATATATATATATATATACACATTTAACAAAGTGCGGCATAATTAAATTCAAAACATAATGGTTTCATATTAGTGGCAATAATGAGTCGAACTCCATTTTTCTCTTAATTTCTTAAATTTTATGGATGAATTTTCTTTTTGAAAATATAAATTTTATACATAAAAATATGTTCACGTTGTATATGTCCTTTATATTTAAAATAAATTTATCAATCTATAAAAATGCCAATAACTTATCAAAACGATGTCAGAAAAACACCCATCTCAGTGTTAAAAAAGATGCTTCACTGCAATATTTTAAACTAAGCTAGTAATATGTTTCAATTCAGATTAATTAGACTTTAAATCAGCTAATTTTCATCAAATAACTTTTCAGAAAAGTACATTTTAATTTTGAAAGAATTTTATTAAAGAATTTTTTTTCATATGTTTAATGATCTCCATCAATATGAACGAATTGATACATTTTACTGATTTTTAAAAAAAAAAAAAGATTTCTAATCAATTTAGAAATTTTGGTTATAAATACAAAATTTTTTGCTTATTAGGAAAATTAAATTTAGCAGTCCTATTTTTTAATTAATAAATATTTTTCATTCAACAAATCCAAATATTTACCTATATAAGGTTGACAATATTTTTATAATTTATTAAAAAGACAAAAAAAAAAAAAAAAAAATCCGTAATACTATTAAAAAAATAATAAAAAAAAAAAAAAATATTTATTAAAAAATAAAAATTTTATTCAAGGAAATTAAAGGAATTTTTAAATTTATTGAAAAAAAAAATCATAAGAGAAAGACTATAACACATTTATGCCAACTTAAATGACAAAAATAAATTTGAAATAAAAAAGAAAGATTATTTGTAACGCTAAAATGGACATAATTAATATATAAAAAAATATAAAATATAATTGAAATTTTTTAAGTACTGTTAGTAATTTCATAAAAAAAACAAAAAATTATTTTCCTGTAGTGTTTATTTTTAAACAATCTCCAAACATCTGCATTCCCTGATGTCTGCAGAAGAAAATACGATTACCGATCAAAAAATGATTGTAATTTGACCGATAAAAGAACGAACAGTAGATAAATACAGTGAAAAGGATCTTTTTAAATAATTGGTATTAAAAATGCATACCACCACATAAAAATAACAATACTTCAAAAATCAGATGAAATTCAATCCACAATGTTTCAAGAAATTTGCAGAGCGGGAATACATCAGGTGTTTCATAATAACATAAAAAACAAAACTGGTGAGTCTGGTTCAATTTTCAGATATATTCATTAATAAAGTCATGAATCTACTTCTCTCTGATCCTTGTATAATCATTAATTATATCTTAAAGGTATTATCACTTGCATGTCACAATGATCGAGAACTTAAGCAACAAGTCGTACGAGACAATTCTTCTCTCCATAATCTATCTTAGATATCAATAAGTCTACCATTCATCCATGCTTAGAATATTGCTTGCAACATATCTAAATGGTCCTGAATATTTTATTAAAAGCTCGTTCAAACAATAAAAAAAGGAAAAATCAACAATTTATTATATCCTAACCTTTTAAACTCGATTTCAGTCACTTTCCCACTTTTTAAAATTTTAAAAATATGTTTTTTTCTATAAATTTCATTATATTAATTGTTAATAAATAGCTCTTAAATAAAAATTTATTTTGTTTTATTCCCCCCCCTTAATTACAGACAAATGAATTGTAATATGCGGACTATTTAGGACTTTCATAGAGACAATGAGTTATTATGGTTGGAGTCACCAAAGAAAAAAACAAAAAATGCGTTGTTTTGGTGTTAGGAATATTGTGGTAAAATTTGAGTCAGTGTTTGTGGTTAGCTAAGTTTAACGCTAAAACAGAAAAAAGAAAGAAAAAAAAAAAGAAAAAATTTTGAACACATTTGTAAATAATTACAAATAAATATCGCTCAAAAGAATATGGTAGAAAACCTTTTTTATATTTAAGGCCTGTTTAGACTGGCGTCGAGGTTTCATCAATAGACAGCTGAGTTGGCTAGATGTAACCGTAAGTTAAATGATAAACAGTTTCTTTTTCTCGCTTGGGAATTCCCTTCCGTCTCCACACAGCTTTTCAGCCATCTTTTAATAAAAAAGTTAAATGCAATGTCAATCTACTGTCCTGAAAAAATAAAAAAAATTAAAGTGTTTCTGTTGAATAATTTTCCCTTGACCCAGTTACTTTATTTATTGGGTCATGAAACATTGGATTTATTTCCTTCCATTTCTGTGAAATCGATTTTAAAAAAAATAAACAGTGAGATATCTTTTTATAATGAAATTATTAATCCATTTTTGTTGATTCCTATTTAATATTATTGTAAAAATAAATAAATTTATAGAATTAAAATTCATTTGATATTTCACCCTGTGCAATCACCATTTACTGTATGTTGCAGAGCATTTTGTCAAGATATTTTAAGAATATGTAGCGGCGAATTAAAAGATAAAATAATAACAGTAAATGTAAAGAATAGATGAAAATAAAGAGAAGACAGGATAAGGAACATAATTGGAACATATAAAATATAGGAACGTTTCAGACAAAAAAACGGGATGTCATTGGAAAAGCAATACATCAGCGATGTAAATTAAGTACGAACGAGGATAAAGGCAAATTGGAGAAAGGGGAAAAAAAAAGAACATTGTTAATTCTTCGTTCATATAAGGCATTTCTGCTTTGCTAAGCATACACACATTTTAAATGACGTTCTGATGTTCATTTAGTGACAGAAAGAATCTAGGGAAAACTAAATTCATGACAGTTTCTTTTTAATGCCATGTATATACTTTGCTCCCCACATAATTAAAATAAAAACAGCTCTCAAAAATTTATATTTCTGCTTTTTCCCCAAGACCAAATTTTTTTCATTTTGCTTAAACCCACCAGGTTTGTCATATTTTTAAACTTATTTGTCTCTCTTTTCCTCCATTCATTCAAGTATCAATTCTCCAGCCCTCCGTCCTCAAAACAAAACATTTTCCCAGCTCAAAAAATTCTTAAAATAATAAATTTATAAGTCTTTTCATGTTTATAAACCATGAAAAAAAACCTCATTACAAAAATTAATTCGGTTCATGATATGTTACTCAGTATCCTTCTATAGAACCAATTTCTCAAATTCATCGCAAATAAGAAATTAAATTTTAGAAAAATCTTTGATTTTCGTTTTTATTTGCAGCCGTAAAGGAGGACAGATTTCACGTTTTGTACAGTATTTTTTTTTTTTTTTCAAAGATTGTCATCCTCCTGTCACTCCATTTTTTTTATGTGCCATGTCCTTTCAGGACGTAGGCGATCATGGCTCTCCACCTCCCTCTATCCCTTGCAGCTCTCAACAAGTTCCTTCCTCTGCTTCCTCCCCCAGACCACGTTCTGTCATCCACTTGCTTAAACCCGCTTGGTATGTCATGCGTTGTTTTCCCTTGCCTCTATTCGACCCGTGAGTATCAGATTCTCCAGGCCCTCTTTCTTCATTATGTGTCCCAGAAACTTCAGCTGCATCTTCCTGATGTTAAGTATAAGCCTCCTCCTTGTTTGCATCCTCTCTAAGACCTCATCGTTGCTCACACGCTCGGTCCATGATATCCTTAGCATCCTTCTGTAGAACCACATCTCCGTCGCCTCGAGTCTCTTCTTCATCTTTGAGGAAATCGTCCAACATTCGCTGCCGTAAAGAAGGACAGATGTCACGTAACAGCTCAGTATTCTTTTCTTTGTTACCAAAGAAATCCTCCTGTCTCGCAATACTCTGCCCAGCTTTTGGAATGTGTCCTTGGCCATCCCAATACGTCTACGGATCTCAGTGTCGCACTTACCGTCCTCTGTCAAGACGCTTCCCAGATATTTAAACTTCCGCGTCTGCTTGATTCTAGTGTTCCCGACCTGCAAATCGCATTTCGGGCTCATCCTTTTACTGATGACCATGCATTCTGTCTTCTTGTAGTTTATGCTTAGTCCCTTCTTCTCACTCTCTGTCGCTACCTTCTGTAGGAGATTTTGTAATTTCTTTTCCGTGTTTGCTATCAGTACTGTGTCATCTGCGTATCTTATGTTGTTAAAATTAATTTTTCAATGCTAAATCTTTGGAAGGGTTTTCAATTTCTAAAAAGGATTGATACTTGACTAAAAAGCTTATTTTGTTTTAATTTAAAAAATCATGGTCAGAAAGGTTTTATTTTGCAGATATTCACTGAAGAAAATATTAGGCATACCAAGGTGTTTTAAAAATATAATAATGGAGATAAATCACCCATTAATTCTTTAGAATTTTTAAAGAAATTTATTTACCTAAAGTTAGGTTAAAAAATAAGATACCTTGAACGTAGGGTACCAGGTAAAAAAAGAAATAAAAATGAGAACGTTTTATATCAGTAGGTTCTTTCTTAAATTAAATGGGAAAAAATTTAAATTTTAATTTAATTTTATATATTTAAATAAGGTTAAATGCCAATATCTCCGAATCATCGTCAAAAACAAAGATTCTTACTATTAAGGTTACTCTTGAATTAAAAGATTTCAATCACTCAATGAGTTATTAATCACGATTTTTACTGAATTTTAAATTAAATTTTCAAAAATTTCTATTTCTTTATATTAAAAATTCGCCATAAAAAAATACTTTATATAAAATTTAAATATATATTTCTCTAGATAAAAAAAAGGATCTGAAAAATTTGAAAATTCTATAAAAGTGTTTAAAAAAAGAAAGAATTAAAATAAATGCAATTATAAAATCAAAAAAAAATTGTTCAAAAAAAAATAAATTAAATAAAAAAAAAAAAAAAAAAAAAAAAAAAAATCGAGATTTTTTTTTTAAATAATTTTTCGTATGGTTGATGGAAAAAAAGAAACATCCCTTCGAATTGAAGACACAAAAATCAAAGTGCTAAAAAAAATTTTAGATATCTGAGAAGCAGAAGGAAGAAGATGTGAAATAATAGAAAAAAATGAAAAATGCTTTTTGGAAAAAAAAGCAAAATATTAAGAAAAGGAAATTTTATGCGGAGGTCAAATCAAACAAAAGAGAAAGAATATATATATTTATGATTAATATGTCAAATTATGGACTTATTTTTTTTAAAAATTAAAATAAAAAAAAAAAAAAATCGATTTAAATTTTTAATAATATATTTGCATTAGAAAAAATTGATTTCAATTGAAACTTTTTCTACAACAGAAAAACGATTTTACAGAAGATTTTTAAAACCATATTGTTTGTAAATTAAATTTAAAGTTATTAATAATTGCATTCAATCCAATGTTGTTTTAATTTTAAATATAATTTTATAAAATTAAACTTAAAAAAAAAAAAAAAAAAATCTTTTTTAAAAATAAATTTTTCATTTAATTAAATTTATCTGGTATTTTTGTTTCAGAAATTTTTCAAAAAAAAATTAAATTGTTAGTACCAAAAAAAAAAACATGGTTTTAGGAGAAATCTAACAATTTTTGATAATTGAAAAAATTGAAAAAGATGGATTTGAAAAAAAATAAGAATTTTAAAATCTAATTTGCGTTGAAAAATCATATTTTGAGATAATTCCAGGAGAATCAAACAATATAAATTTAAATTTTAGACGGAACTTTAAGATGGAACATTTCAAGACTGATTTACCAATAATACATAAAAAGACCATTTAAATCAATTTGAGAAGATATCAGATAAAATAAAAAAGGTTATTGTCGATAGAATCCGGATTGTCAGCGAAATAGCATTCACGATTCCCCTGGATCAGAAAAAAATTTGAAAAAAAATATCAAATATCAAGTTCCAAAAGAAAAAATTTCGCGTTCGTCATTATAATTTCGGTGACATTAGTCCAGAGAAAATTTTATATTTAAACATTAATTCGGATTTTTTTGGATACAAGTAGTAAAAAAAATTCTATTTCCGAATTCTATTTTGAAAAAAACCAAAAAAAAAAAAGTCTTTTTTTTTTGGAAAAAAAAAGAGGCAGAGAAAAGATTAAAAATAATTTGTTTATTCCATTCGAAATCGATTTTTTTTTTTCCAATTAAACAATGGGAAAAAATCGAGAAATCGAATAAGGGATCAAGCTGATAGATTAAAGATTAATGACTGAAAATTTGATAAAATTAAAAAAAAAAAATCTAAATTTTTTATACAAACATCAGTTGTTTATTTCTTAAAATATAAAAGATTAATATATTCAAAAGAAAATTTCGAGATTTTAATTCAAAATGGAAGAATTTGAAAAAGAAAGAAAGAAAAAAAAAACTAAAAAAAGAAAGAAAAAAATTGAAAAAAAGAATTTAAAAAAAAAAAGAAAAAAAAAAAAAGAAAAATGAGAAAGAAAAGAAAAAAAAAAAAAAAAGAAAATTTTAAAAAAAAAAAAAAAAAAAATTAAATATTCCAAAAATCCTTAAAAGAAGAAAAGTTAAAATGAAAGAAAAAAAAGAAAAAAAGAAAATAAGAAAAGCAAAAAATTTATTCAAAAAAAAAGAAAAAAAGAGAAAAAAAGAAAAAAAAAAGAAAAAAATAAAGAAAGATTTAAAAAAAGAAAAAAAAAAAGAAAAAAATTTAAAGAAAGAAAGAATAAAAAATAAAAAAAAAAAAAAAGAAAGAAAGAAAAAAAAAAATGAAATTAATATTAATTAAAAAAAAAAAGAAAAAAGAAAAAAAGAAAAAGAAAAAAATTTGGAAAAAAAGAAACAAAAAAAAGAAAAACTGAAAAAAAAAAAAAAGGGAAAAATGAATTTTCTGAAAGAAAAAGAAAGAAAATCAAAAGAAAGAAAGAAAGAAAAAAGAAAGAAAGAAAGAAAAAAAAAAAAAAAAAGAAAAAAAAAGAAAAAAGAAAGAAAAAAAAAAAAGAAAGAAAGAAAATAAAAGAGAAAGAAAAAAAAAAAAAATAAAAAGAAAGAAAGAAAAAAAAATAAAAAATGAAAAAGTTAAGAAAAGAAGAAAAGAAAAAAAGAAAAAAAAAAATTTAAAAAAAAAAAAAGAAAAAAAGATTCTTTTAGAAAAAAAGAAATAAAGAAAAAAAAAAGAAAAAAAAAGAGAAAGTTTGAATTTTTTGAGAAAGTTGAAAAGAGATCAAAAAAATAAAAAGAAAGAAAAAAAAAAAAAAATGGAAGAAAAGAAAGAATTTAAAAAAAAAGGAGAAAAAAAGAAAAAAAAAAAAAGAGAAAGAAAGAAAAGAAAATTTTCTGAAAAGAAAAAAAAAAAAGAAAAATGTGAAAAAGAAAGAAAAAAGAGAAAGAAAAAAGAAAAAAGAAAAGAATCAAATAAAGAAAAAAGAAGAGAATGTCATAAAGAAAGAAATAAAAAAATATAAAAGAGAAAAGAGAAGAAAATTTAAAGTAGGGAGAGAGAAGAGGGGAAACTTTCCTTCAGAGAGAAGAGGGGAAAGAGAAAGGGGAGAGAGAAGTTTAGAGAGAACATTATAAAATGAGAGAGGAAAGATTTAGAACAATAGAGAGATGGATAAGCAGAAGAAAATAGAAGAGAGAGAGATATGAGAAGATTTAGAAAAATAATGAAAAACAGAGAGGAAAACGTTGGAACAAGAATATCAATTACAAAAATTGATTTAAAGTTCAAAAATGAGACCTTGACCTTTCTAAAAAAAACCTTAATTGAAAAAAAATAAAACCACTGGACTAAAATATATTTTTTTTAAAAACATTTAAAATATTTATCTAAAAAAACAATAAACCAAAACCTTAATAAAAAGGACATATTTTCCTTTGTGACTTTTCTTTTCAAATTTTTTAAAAATATAACAGAATAGGGGTTAAAAAAACACACTTTTTTGCGTTGTTCAACAATTTTCCTAACCAAAAACCTTGTTGGAAGAATTAAGAACGGAATTTTATTCTCATTTCGAAGATATTGGGAAATATTATTTATTATATTAATGAGAAGGGTTAAATTTATTTCAATACATTATAATATAAATTATTCGGATTATTATCATATTTATTTAAATTTATACAACGTTTGAACAAAGGCCTTTGTTTATTTTGCTGTTTAAAATTTAAAATATTTATTTGCTATCAGGTAATGTTCTAGTTCCACATTAAATGTCTAAGGGATGTCAGTTATCGGTTATCTCCTGTTAATTCACTTCTCCAAGTTCTCCAGGAGATAACTGACATCCATTCCAGCGAGCGAAATAAAGGGTTTAGTTCGACATTCCAACCACCTGAAGAAGGCCGAAACTTTGTGATAAATATGGCAACAATGATGAGGACAAGAGTCCGAATAATGTAAATAGCGTACCTCATCTCAGAAATATAGACGGATACAACAAATCATATAAACGAAATCGTATTTTTAACCAGAGTTAATTCTTTATCCCAAAGGATTCTTGTTTTATGTGTAGCTCCCAAATAACTGAACTGTCTCCCCTCCAAGTCTGCTTCCTCAACGATCTTCTCGCCCTCTGAGATAAAAAAAAACAACGTGGCAGAGGGGTGAGTGGGCATGAACAGGCAAACGTTAGCTAAGTCGAGTGGAAGAGTGTCACCAACACGATACCAGCGACAAAACGAGTCAAGCGCTAACGAGTGAAGAATCAGCTAAATGGTAACCACGGCGATCCGAGGGAACTTGAGGACTGACGACTGGGTGACATAATTGGTTATCGCAGTCTAGGGCCGACGGCACGGGTGTTGCACATTTGGTTATTGTTGATCAGGTTCGATGCCCGGCGTAACAATAGCGTTTAAGATTAAATATTTATAAATAACAACAAATATTGTGCAACACACACACACAACCGTCTTGAGAAGAGTATTTCTGGAAGATGATGTTTTAAGGCAAGCATAACAGAGGATGGAAAGTGTGACACTGAAATCCGAAGGTGCATTGGAATGGCGAAAGATGCCTTCCGAAAGCTAAGCAGAGTACCAAGATACAGAAAAAATTTCTCTAGAAACGAAGAAAACTCTTATGTGATATCTGTCCTCCTGTATAGCAGGAAGTGCAGGACAGTCTCCTCAAAGAGGAAGAGACATAGGGTAACAGAAATATGATCCAACAAAAGGATGCTGATGATACCATGGAATGAACATGGGAGTACCAAGGAAGTTTTAAGGAAAATGAAAACAAAGATGCTTACGCTTAGAATGAGGAAGAGAGTTGAAGTTTCTCGGACACACAAGGAAAGGGTGCTTGGAAAATTTGACACTCACAGGACATAGTGAGAGCATGCATAAATGGGTGTCTTTCCTGTGGCTTTTCTATAAATATTTTCATGGTTAAATGTTCTGATGGGCTTTCCTCATTGGTACCTCGACTTCCCGATTGTAAGCAGAGGCACGGTGGAGTAATGGATAGCGGCTCGAATTGAGGAATCGGAGAGCCGAGTTCGATTTCCAGTCGAATCCATTACATTCACTTACGTGCTAATACCCTTAGGAAAGGTATGAATCTTCTTCTCCTCCTCCTAGCTATGGTTAAATAGCAGGAGAGACCAGTTTCTATAGCGTTGGATGGCAACTAGTGTACCACAGAAACAAATGGCAACCTACTGTACAGTTATGTATTGAAAGATACATGATCGCCTAAGCTGACTGGATTGGTAGCTAGGTTTCATCATGTCACTGTTGAAATTGCTAGATGTAATCGTAAGTTCTATGTTAATATTTCCTTCTTTCGCGTTTCTCGCTTGTGAAAAACTTCCAGCCTCCTGATTTCCTTTCAACTAATATCTTCAAAAATTTTAAATCATCATATGTTTTCTTGAAACCTGTTCTTTTATTTTTATCTGTTTCTTTCCCATTCAGTAACCCCTTGTATTCTTGAGGCATTTGCTTGAGATGAATTGATTTTTAAAAAATAGAAAAAATGGATTGAGAGTGATGATCAAAAGACAAATTTTACTAAGGGCTACAAAGGATAGGAAGTTGTGAAGAGTCATGATCGATCACGTCCGGAAGGGACACGTCACGTAAAAATAATAAACTGTGAAGTAGCAGCATGGACAAGTGTAGAATAGAGAAAATAATATCAATTTTAGAGCTGAGTAGTGATAAAAGATTGTTGAAGAAGAGATTAGAGCTCGTGAATAGATGTAGGCACGGAAATAAAAAAAAACATTTTGTGTCGTCTGCCACCAGATTGGTGTCTTCATAAGGACAGTACCGGTGAAGATCTCGAAATGGAGTCGTCTTAAACTTACACGTCGGGCATCACTAACTGATGTCTCTTTGGAGATCAACGGATATTATCAATTGATGATTTAAACTTTTTAACAATACGGGCATTATTCATTTAGGATCCGAGTTTAAAAATGTAAATAATGCAAGTAATCCTAATAACTCATCTCAGAGACAGATATATAGAGAGACACAGACATAAAGGCCGGAGTGTGTAACGGCCGAAACGGTGTAAATATGGCAATGAAGAATAATGCAATCATAATACCTCATTGCAGACATATGGACAAAAAAAAAAATTAATATTTTTATAATGTAAATGTTAAAATATCATTTATTTATAATTTTAACAAAGCTCAAGTAGACATAAAAATGCCCATTAAAAATGTTTTTTTTTCTCGTTTTATGCATGTTCGTGCAATCTTTTCCCGCCGTTTAAGGGTTAATGACCGTCATCAGAATATTGATTTTGGGAAGTGGGTTGGGCTGAGAGCATTTCACCAACTCATTGTATTTCAATTTGGGATTAATCATCGATAGAGGATCGGCTTTCAATCCCATGACAACCAAGCATAGAATTTATGAATGCCTAGGTAAACTCATAGGTCAATTTTGATTTTGATGACAAGATTGAAACCGAAAGAGGAGATTAATTTACTTCCGATGATAACTAACTTCGACAGCACTGAAAACAGGAAAAGGGAAAGAACATACTGCTCCAGGGATTTAACGCTTACAATATACTTGGCATGTTTCTAAGTAATCATTCCATTTGCTTATCAGTCAGTTATGTGCCATGCGTGATACACGCTTAGGCGATCATGTATCTTTCGATACATGACTGACGAGGCAGATTTTTTCAGGCTTGCCATTTCTTTCTGCGGTAGACCAGTTGCCATCCAAGGCTGTAGAACCCGATCTGTTCTGCTATTGACGCATAGCTGGGGCTTGGTTTGGTTTATTTTATTTTACGGCATATCACCCTCAATGGGTTATTTAATGCTGACAAAATTTTTTATTGCTGGTAATATTTTGTTTTGTCAAAAATCTGTTTCTGGTAATATATTTCAAAATTGTAATGCTGGTAATAATTTTTTTTCAAAAAAGTATTGCTGGTAATAGTTAACTATTTGCCCGTAGCTGGGACCCTAACAAGTGCTACTACCCCGGGTCAGGGCAGACTTGGGAACACCAGCAATTACGAGGTGGTTCCACGCTCTTCAAAACCTCCTGATCAGAGGCCTTGCTGCTGGACGTACTTTAACGTCTTACCCAGGACGCGGATTTAGTTTCACGTCTTACCCAGGACGCGCATAGCTGGGGAGAGAAGATGATGATTCATACCTTTCCCAAGGGTTTTAGCACGTAAGTGAATGTAATGGATTCGACTGGAATTCGAACTCGGCTCTCCGATTCCTCAATCCGAGCCGCTATATGAACCAAAACCAGATATTCATTTATGAAATTGTTTCCACCAGAGAATAATCTTACCAGAATGCATGTTATATCGAGGGGTTAAAATGTGTAAACATACAACTGGTCCCTTTATCGGCTTTACACAGACCGGAAAAATCACTTCAACTTTTTGAAAAAAAAAAAAAAAAAAAAAAAAAAAGGTTTCACTTGAGTTTGAGCTAACGGCCGAGTTTTATTGTCACAAACGTCGTTTTCAAGAAGCCAAGATGATCGGAGCTTTTCAGTTGATCTCTCCTCCGATCGAGTTCTAACAGCTCAATGAGAAAAAAACTGGCTTGTAAGTTTCAATATCTCAAAAACCAAGCTGTAACTTTTAATCATCACAGTACAGACCCTGAATTATCACCGGTCAAGATAAACGGTGGGGCTCTCAAAGAGGATCCTTGCTTTGAACGTCTATTGGGATTTAAGTTAACCCCCAGACATCAAATGAAACTTGTATATGTGATCCATCATTTTAAAAGATGATGGACAAATATCTAGGTCATCGTAACGCATCGGAATGTAACGTACCTAACTGTTATGCTTTATTGTTACAAGGGTCAGGTTAAGCCAAAAAATGGCGTATTGCTGCCATATCTAGGCTGGTGCTGTCCCATCCATTTTTTCCAGCATTGACAGAATCCAGAAGTGTTTACGTAGCCTTTGGGATGAATTATTTTCCACTGAGCCACTTTCTGCATTTTTTTTTTTTTATTAACGATCAATCAAGGGACATTCTCAGATTATTAACAAACATCTATGCAGTACAGTTTATGCAAACACTACTAAAAATCAAATGGGAGAAATTCAGATTTACAACTTTCAATACTTAAAACAAACTAATATCGTTTGATGATCATCGAGCGGACACTGAACATCGTTCAATCATGATGAACGGCTAGATTCTCAACGAGGCCTCATTTGTTGAACGTCTACTCGGTCTGAAATTCCCGCCAGACCTAAAGTGGAACTCATGACTGACTCATTCTATTGCCCCAGAAAGTACCTGACTACTGCCACTGTCTTTAAAAAGAGTCAGATTTGACCAATTGTAGAGTACATTGCCAGATATGGGCTGGAGCATTACAAACTTCCTTTTTCCAGCATCGATGGAGTCAAAATTTTTTTACGCGGTCTTATAGGGGGGTCAGTTTAAACCCCCCACACACAACGTTGCAAGCCTGTCAATACGCTGTCGCTATTTCCATGGCAAATGTTCAGATGTGCGATCCCTTCTTTAGTCCCATCGGTTCATACCTTTTAGTCCCATCGGTTCCTTTAGTCCCATCGGTTCTTTTAGTCCCATCGGTTCCATCGGTTCATACCTTTTTTAGTTCCATCGGTTCATACCTTTTAGTTCCATCGGTTCATACCTTTTAGTCCCATCGGTTCATACCTTTTTAGTACCCCATCCCATCGGTTCATACCTTTTAGTCCCATCGGTTCATACCTTTTAGTCCCATCGGTTCATACCATCGGTTCATACCTTTTAGTCCCATCGGTTCATACCTTTTAGTCCCATCGGTTCATACCTTTTAGTCCCATCGGTTCATACCTTTTAGTCCCATCGGTTCATACCTTTTAGTCCCATCGGTTCATACCTTTTAGTCCCATCGGTTCATACCTTTTAGTCCCATCGGTTCATACCTTTTAGTCCCATCGGTCCCATCGGTCTAATACCTTTTAGTCCCATCGGTTCATACCTTTTAGTCCCATCGGTTCATACCTTTTAGTCCCATCGGTTCATACCTTTTTAGTCCCATCGGTTCATACCTTTTAGTCCCATCGGTTTAGTCCCATCGGTTCATACCTTTTAGTCCCATCGGTTCATACCTTTTAGTCCCATCGGTTCATACCGTTACTGATAAAATACGCCATGCTACTTCCATGGAGCCGAATCAACATAATTTCCCCCGTATTCCAATTATAAGGCGAAATTGCTACTCAGCGTTTCACAAAGAACTACTACTCCTGCGTTGATCATTTCCTGAATAATCTAATAATTGTTATCTACCCACGTTATTCTGTGGAGGCACGGTGGATTAATGGATATCGGTTGGGATTGAAAAATCGGAGAGGCGAGTTCGAATTCCAGTCGGATCCATTACATTCACTTACGTTCTAATACCCTTGGGAAATGTATGAATCCTCTCCTTCTCCCCACGCTCCCAGCCATGGGTAAATAGCAAGACAGACTGGATTCTATAGCCTTGGATGGCAATACCGGCCTGGGGAGGGTTGGGCTCCGTCAGTCTATCTTGCGTCTACTGTGGCTGCAGTACATATGGTGAACCTACGTAGTAAACCCCTCCCCCCCAAAAAAAAACAAAACAAAAAACAACCAACCCTCGTCATCCTCATAATCTTCACTGCTGTGGTTACCACTCCCCTCCATCTCGCAATTGTGGTGATATTTAAGGCAGAATAGTGCAATGGTTCCTTTTACATCGGGGATATTGATGTTACCCCGTCCCTCCTCTGAGAGGGTGGATTTATTTTTGAAGTTACCTTCTTTTAGCCTTTGCCTAAAGAGGCAGGACCTACAAGGCAGCAAGTGGTTTGAATTCAGAGTTTCCTTCTCTTTAGTTGCCACCCAAGGTTATAGGACTGTACTACTATTTTACCCATAGTTGGAGGGAGAAGAGATGGATTCATACCTTTCCTAAGGGTATGGCGCCAGTGAATGTAATAGTAACACGAGAGAAAATGGCTTACCTACTGGTAGAAGGCGGGTTCAGAGCGTCTCCTGTGTAAAGTATCCCCAAAAGAAAAAAGGCGGCTTTAGGAGTCGCATATTTAAGAAACGTCGGGCCAGTCTCGCGAGACTCTTTTTCGCACCCATGTCAATTTGACTTGTCACTCAAGTTAGAAAAAGTGCTTGACGAGGCGACAGAGCAGTATGACTGTTGTAGCGAATAGGAGACATTGGTGTTGGACTGTTTGACTTATGCTGCGCAGTTTGGTGAACAAAACGGATTAGGGAATTTTATTTCAAGCATAAAGAAACTGACTAATGAATTCGAACTCAGCTCCTCGATTCGTCATTCCGAGCCGTGAACAATTACTCCACGATGCCTCACGCGTCTTATTCATTAACCCCCAACACCGAGTGGCTCTCGAGCCCTTTAACTCTGGTTAAAAAAAAAAAAAAAAGAAAAAAAAAAAGAAAAAAGAAAAAAGATAGCTCACAGATTGAACTTAAAATTATGCGAGCTCAAAGTTTAAAAATAACTTTAGTCTGGAGGAGGGTTAACGACGATTTCATTTCCAATGTATTTCCTTTTTTTTTCATTTATTACTGTCATTAAGTTAGGATCCCGGGAAAGTATATATGTACGTATGTTGTAATTGAAGTTTCTTTCTGGTGACAAAGAACAATGGAGCTTTGTTTTCGGTCTAGTTGCCATGAGCGACATTCATGTTTTCAAAACGGTGAGTCGAGTAGCGCCTGCCAAGTGGACACGGCGCTCTGATAGAGAATTGCATATATTGACTAAACGAAAAAAAAAATATTACCACTTAATCATAGCAAGCGTACTTCGAAAACAAGTAACGTTTGCTTTTAGGAAATAATCCGATGTCTATGTAAATATGCGGGAGAAGCGGAAAAGTGCGGCGGCGGCCGCTGGGAATCTTTCCGAAATAAAGGTCTTTTATTTTTTTTTTTCAAGCTTTGCCCCGCAGTCGTCGTTTTTTCAGTGAGCGTTGGATAATCGAACTTTGTTCACGTCATAGTTTTCTAGCTCTGTGGATAATTTGTCACTTAACCGCACGTTACAGTGTTTTTGGTGAGGAAGGTAGTACAGGAGTGTTACCAGAATTATCCCCCGAAAACAATACAACTACAGCTTAGACTTATGATAGTGCTATGTATATAATAAAAAAAAATAAGTAAATAAAAAAAATAAGTAAATAAAAAAAAAATAAGTAAATAAAAAAAAAAAAAAATATTAAAAAAAAATATTTAAAAGAAAAATATTTAAAAAAAATGAAAAATATATACATTATAAATTATGGT